>VMOF01000001.1:25266957-25341957 GCA_011764245.1 Trialeurodes vaporariorum | reverse complement strand
TTCGACGACGATCTTCCGAAATTCAATCACATCCTGATATTAATGGAGGAGACAGAATTAGGCCTGGTGTAAATGATATGTAACCACAGACAAATGTCTACGCTTGTAACTAAGGTCGTGGCTAATTTCCGACGTGATATTAGCTAGAGTCCCCGATGGCTGGATCCGATGGGATGGGAGATGATTTTCTCCGAAAGGCAATTCGAAAGCCTTACCTTGTTGCCGCGGTTGCTAGATAAACATCGGCTTGTATATTGCATTAAAAAAAATTCGTATATGAGGACTGGAGGTCCAATACAGAACACCATAGGCGGCGCGTATAAGGGGCTATTGGGGCTGTAGCCCCCCACTTTTTTGGGAACGAGGGGCTAAAAACATTTTTGAACGAGAAAAAAAAAGAAAAAAGGAAAAAAAGGGAAAAAGGAAAAAGAAAGAGAAAGAGAAAAAGAATAATGAAAAAACGTTATCAATTTCTCATCGCCATCTGTCTGCATTCAGAAGTTAATAAGGAAACGAGACTGTCACCTTTTGTTTATATTCTTCAAAAATTTTCCGAACCAAATTGTTTCAAGTGTCTATTTAGTCCAAATTTTCAGTATTTTTAAATTTTAGCCCCTTTCAAGTCAAAGTTACAAGTGTTCCAAAAAAAATGGTTATTTATCCCCCCACTCCCCTGCCTCAAACTTTATTATGAAAAAGGTGAAGAAAGGAAGAAAAAAAAGGGGGAAAAAAGGAAAAAAGAAAAATAAAAAAGCTGTTGATTTCCAGCCCCCCCCCCACTTTTTGACCCCACGCGCCGCCCATGTAGAACACAGTAGGTAAAACATTCATTCTTATGAACAAAGTATGACTTTGTAAGAGAGGCAAGTTCTTGGATGCGCTTTTGGACCCAATCTCTTTGTAATTCTCCCTCTTTGTCCATAATGAAATGCATGAATCAAAAGAAGATGGAGATAGGGGTAAAAAAAAACGTGATAAGCTCTACTGATTATCGTTTTTTAACACGTTCATTCTCATGGACAAAAGAGAGAGAAAGAGAAACTCCTGGCTGCGTTAATGTCCCAGACTATCGATATTTATCATCAGAAAAAAAGGATAGGGTCGCCGTTTTTCTTGAATTTGGTGGCTTTTCCCAAATTTAACGGTAATTTCGTCGTTATACACAAACGAACAACATA
The DNA here is from genome assembly GCA_011764245.1 of Trialeurodes vaporariorum. Classification (NCBI taxonomy): domain Eukaryota; kingdom Metazoa; phylum Arthropoda; class Insecta; order Hemiptera; family Aleyrodidae; genus Trialeurodes; species Trialeurodes vaporariorum. The sequence continues at coordinate 25,340,779 of VMOF01000001.1, read as the reverse complement.
TGAGAGTATACAAGGTATTTCAGGTTTAACGGAAGGAATTTCTGTAGCCAATTTTTCAAGCCAAAATAAGACTGTTCGATCTGATGAACATGCGTCTTAAAATGTTCTCCTTCTGAGCTACAATTTTTCAAAAATTAGAAAAAAATAGTTTGCTCTTTTTTTTAAAAAAAAATTGAGTCTAAGTTATGTATAAAATTTCAATCAAATTTGAAACTATAAAACCGCTCGTTAGGTTTAATGTTCGCCAAAGCCCTTAAAACAGTGGCGTCGCGTGCAATTTGGCAACAATGTATTCTATCCATTTAAACTCATGTAAAAGATCGAATGCAGGCGGTGCACAGTGCACAAGGAAAACTCAATATATTCGATGAGTTTAAATGGAGCAGCTGCATTTTTGCCAGATGGCACGCGACGCCACTGCCTTAAAATAATCGTAAAATATAAATCTAAGTGTACGTTTCTGATACATTTAAGCATTTGATAGAGTATATTTTTTACCACCGAAGAGGATTTTCCAATTTTTTTAAAGAATCGAAATTCAAAATCCCTAAAATTTGTCAATCCTTCATTTCACTTACATTTCATCAGCGCGCTGCATTTTAAGTGAGACAATCGACGTTGAATTTGGAAAAGTCAGCACTTTGACTATATGGAGGGCATCAGGAAAGCTGCATGTTACTTATGGACATTCATAAGACACTAATATTCATTCCGACTCAATGAGCTATATTATCTCTTTGACCAACGTTGGATATAATTTATACCCTTTCCAGTAAAGTCAATGCTAACCAGCAATCTCATCATAGGAAAGAAGTAAAAAATTGGTATTGAATCAAGTATTTCTGTCATTGGAAAAAAAAAAAAAAAAATCCGCCAACTTTTCATTTAAAAACCTTTGGAAGAATGTGAGTTTTATTTCAAGATCTGGCACCTACGGATGGTGATACTCGAGCCACGAGAGAGCAACATCTATTAAGAACAATCGAAATCAAAATTGCGGGCTTCGGGAAATCGGTGAGTGAGCCAGAGAGAGGTACATAACTCATTATGTCGTCGGCATGCAGTAGACTGATTCGACCGTCATTCAAAAGTGATTCGTTATCGATAATTGGTAATGAAACCTCAGCAAGCCAACAGCGTCGCCATATCAACCACGTTCAATAATTTTAGCCCTCCTTCTTCTAAAGGTCTATATGAACTAATTTTTAAACCCCCCCCCCCCCCCCCCCCCATTGATCCATACGGAAGGAAGCATATCGCATAATTTTTCATACCCAATTTTTCAGGTTCCCTGAAAAAAAAAAATAAAAAAAAATGTTAACTTTAAGTAATTACTTATACTTAAAAGTATGGTCAAGACTAAACATTTTTAGTTTTGCCATTTAAAGTAGTTAAATAAACCCAGTGCTGCTTTGATTTAACTACTAGAAACGGCAAAACCAAGAATGTTTAGTCTCGATCATACTTTTAAGTAACTAAATTTTTTAAGCTGGCATTTTTTTTCAGTGTACAACTTCTCACTTTCAAAATGAAGTCGAGTTGAATTGAATTGAATTGGTCCCACGAACGATTGGATGTGTACACTGAAAAAAAAGAGATGATAATATTACTAGATTCTGGTTAAATTACCAGAAAATTACCAGAATGGCTCACTGTATGTGAACCAGGGACAGTCTGGTAGGATTACCATCCAATTCTAGTTGTGTTTCCACCAGAATTTATCATTAAATAACCATCCTCCAAAATGACTAGTAATTATAGTACATCATAATGCTACGTTACCTCTGGGGAGGGGGAGTTGGAAGTGAAAGGGGAGGTGGAGTAGGGATGGAGGGGGGGGGGGGTTGGGAAGAATAAAATCGATAAAAATTTTATTTTAAATTTTCGGTGAGTACCGTATATCTGTCCCTCTCAAATTCGAGACATAGTTTATCGCCCCGACCGGGAATCGAACCCGCGACCTATCATTTCCTAGCCTAACGTCCTAACCATTACACTGCCCTATCAATTGAGGACTCTCGACGAATTTCAAGTATATAAGTTTGCGGACGTTCATTTTGGAAAATACGGTCGGTTGTAGTCCGATCAGCGTGAAAATTGGTAGTCCCGAGTAAAATTGGTCGAGGAGTCCGATTATGCTATCCATTTTTCAAATTTCGAAAATCCAAGATGGCGGCGATATGCTTATCATGACTAACTTGCCTACTTTTCAACGGATTTGCACGAAATTTGATACTGGAAGATATTTCCACACGAGGAAGCCAAATCTGCCATCTGTTATTTAAATTTAGAAAATCCAAGATGGCGGCGATATGCATATCATGTCTAATATGCCTAGTTATCAACGGATTTTCATGATATTTGGTATCCGAGGGTATATTTACGTAAGAAAACTGAATCTGCTACCTTTTTTTCAAATGTTTAAAATCCAAAATGGCGGTGATATCCTCATCATGACTAACTTGCTTAGTTTTCAACGGATTTACAAGGAATTTAGCATCCAGTGGTATTTTCACACGAGGAAGTCGAATCGGCCATCTACTATTTAAATTTTGAAAATCAAAGATGGCGGCGATGTGCTTATCACGTCTAACTTGCCTAGATTTCAACGGATTTACATGAAATTTGGTTTCCGGAGGTGTTTTCTCGCGAGAAACCCGAATCTGCATCCATTTTTCAAAATTCAAAATCCAATATGGCGGTGATATGCATACAATCGCAGCGTCACTTCATATTGTCCAAATTTAACAAACTTGGGGTAAAAAAATAATCTACACAGCAAGCACTTTACGATGGGCTTGGCGCCGATACCCGAAACTGGGGTTCAAAATCATCCAAAATTTTCGAATTTTTTATTAGGCCTAAAAGTCAAATTTAAATCAAATTTTGGGTATCGGCGCCAAGCCCATCGCAGAGTGCTTACGGTGTATATTATTTTCTACCCAAAGTTCGTTCGTTCAATTTGGACAATTTTAAGTGATGCTGCGACTATATGCATATCGCCGCCATAATGGATTTTGAATTTTGAAAAATGGACGCAGATTCGGGTTTCTAGCGTAAAAATACCCCTGGCAACCAAATTTCATGTAAATCCGTTGAAAACTTAGCAAGTTAATCATGATAAGGATATCACCGCCATTTTGGATTTTTGACACTTGAGAAAAAGGTAGCAGATTCAGTTTTCTTACGTAAACATACCCTCGGATACCAAATATCATGAAAATCCGTTGATAACTAGGCATATTAAACATGATTTGCATATCGCCGCCATCTTGGATTTTTTATAAATTTAAATAAAATATGGCAGATTCGGCCTCCTTGCGTGAAAATATCTCCCAGTATCAAATTTCGTGCGAATCCGTCAAATAGTAGGCAAGTTAGTCGTGATAAGCATATCGCCGCCATCTTGGATTTACGAAATTTGAAAAATAAATGCAGATTTGGTTTTCTCGCGTAAATACACCTCTGATAACCAAATTTCATGTAAATCCGTTGAAAACTTGGCAAGTTGGACGTGATATGCACATCGCCGCCATCTTTGATTTTCAAAATTTAAATAAATAGTAGATGGCAGATTCGGTTTCCTCGAGTGAAAATATCTCCGAGTATCAAGTTTGGTGCAAATCCGTTGAAAACTGGGATAAGCATATCGCCGCCATCTTGGACTTTCGGAATTTGAAGTACTTCTCTCGTACGATACGGCATCATTTTATGGTGGTACGATGTATAGTACAAAAATTATTCGGTGTTTTGAATTTGTGGCACGGATAGTAGCTTTATGACTCGGATCATAGTCATTCTGGTATTAAAGTTAGCTTTCTGGTAAAATCATTACATGCAGTTTGTTAACTGAATATGTGATAATATTATTATCCTAGGCTTGTTATTGAATCACTCATCTAATTATTTAACCAAACTGAGGAGCTACCATCCATTCTGGTAAATGACTATCAGAACTTCTGGTAATATGACAGGAGCTACAGCAATATTACTACGCCTTACCACAGTAACACGATAATTCTGGTTATATTACCAGAAATCGGTCCATTACGCTGGATGGTAATATTACATTCGGTTTTTTTTTTCAGTGTAGAATAGAAACAAATATGAATGGGACCAAAAGTGCCAAAAGGTATAAACCCTCCAATTAATGAAAGGTTATGAAACCACTAATGGACTCACACATTTATTGAAAACAACGCTACCAATTAATTGGTTGATATATAAAGTAGTTTTCATTGCGCTGAAAAAGAAAAGTTATGACTTTAATTATTCAAATGCATTAATTGCATGGACAACGCTTAAGCCTTTATTTACGTGAGCCGAGCCCGAGTATACTCGATTTTAACCTCTAGTCTATTTCACATTGTTACAGTCTTTATTACGGATAAACGTGACTATCGATGAAAACAGTTACAAGTTAAGAATTCTTCGGGCGCCTTCAATATGCCGTATAGGCAATTCCAACTCCCCCAGGTACGAATAGTTAACTACCTTCATTTTATAATAGGAAGAGGCTTTCTTTTGAACTAACCTGGATCTAAGAGAGTTAAACTGTTAGTTTTATCGATTAAAATAACAGCATGGAGGTTGATTAACTTATTTAAATGGTGAAACTAACTGTTATTACGTTTTTTCCATACCTTCTAGGATTCATTTTGTTTTTTTTGTTTTTTGATTTTTTGTTTTTTAGCTCTACTCCGGCAACGCTGAGCTCGGGTTTGAGACACAGATGGGGACTCGAACGAAAGACGTGCAGGAACTCCCCGACGAGCAATATATATTTTGTGCCTCGAGATATCGAATACGTCGATATTCGAGGAAATCAAATGCCCTGGCCAGGAGTCTGAATAATTGATCGTCAAGGAACGAGCGGAAGGAATGTGCAATACTGCGATCTTATTACACCAAGGTTTACCAGATTAAAAAGGGAATTCGCCTTCTCCGCGTCTAGTTCAACGTTAAGGAGGGGTGTTTTTTCCCCCCATCAGAATCTGGCAACCGTGCCTCATACCTTCGCGTGAGATACAGAAATCAGCTCTCAGAATCTCATACTACGTGATTTTTTACAGATTGCCCAGTGTAAGTTGTCAACCTATCGATTCAAAGGTTATAGCCTTTGAAATTCATGATTAGTTTTGATTTGAACATGCATTTGTCACCACGCGCCGTTTTTTTTTTATTGTTTGTAGATATTTTTTGATAAAAAACACCTCAAAGTCGCGAACCAATACCTGTAGCTATACCTGGAGAGGGGCTAATCCATGTTCTGAGTCCAATCTCAAAGTGAGGCAGATCTGATCCTGATTTGTTTCGCTCATACTTTCTTACCTAAATTCAAAAATTGTAATTAATCCAGTAGAAATCGGTTCTAAACGAAAAAGCGCGTGTTTTAGAGTGGCTATCTGGACAGAATTTCAATTTAACTATCCAGCGGGCCGATCATTTACTTCATCGTTAAACCGATCGTTAAGACTGCGTCTACGAGTGATGCTATTGGTCAAATATTGTAAAACTCAGCCGTTCCTATGGTAACCATCCGTTATAGTGATCGTTTTTTAAAGGTTACTCATGAATATCCTTTATAAAACGAGACTCTTAACGATGGCTACCATAGCAACCGCCAAGTTTTACAATTTTCGACCAATAGCATCACTCGTAGACAGTTTTAACGATCGGTTTAACGATAAAGTAAATGATCGGCCCGCAGATGAGAAAGTTTTGCTTGTTTCTTTCATGTGTCAGTTTCTTCATCGTGCAAACCCTTCTGAAAGAAACAGTTGTATCAATGTCTGTGTCCAGATAGCTACTCTAAAACACTTTCACTTTCATTTAAAATCAATCTCACATGCATTTGTCACAACTTTTTTTTAAAATTTTTAAGGTTAAAAAAATGAGGCAAACCAAGCCCTTGTGAAAATGTCCATAAGAAAGATTTCCATCATGTTTACCTCCTTGGAGATTCAAAATCAAGTCCCATCAACCCTCTTTATGGATGTAGCTCGGTGGGTGTAAAATTAACTCAATACATGAGCAAGCGTCTGCTATCTTATCGCTCGTCCAAAACTTACCGTATACAAGCAAAGAGTCGAATATCACATCTGTTGATGTTCGGCCTGATTTGGCAACTGCGGTCGAGATTTCACATATTCTCGCCACGTTATGTTTTCACAGAGTATATATACATATATAAGGTCGGAACGGCATTCCTTACCCAGTTGTCGCTCAAATAGAATTCGCTGCGGACGTACCCTCATCCAACACCACGCAACCCTTGAACCCACCCAAGGAATTCCTGATTGCCCTACATAATTACACGCGCAGTCTTGTAAATCTCTTGAACTTCGCGCGTTTTCTTTCAAATTTGACTCAACCCACGACCCACAAGAACAGGCGGATCGAGGAATTTGTCCTTCTCTCTCTCTCTCTCTCTCTCTCTCTCTCTCTCTCTCTCTCTCTCTCTCTCTCTCTCTCTCTCTCTCTCTCTCTCTCTCTCTCTCTCTCTCTCTCTCTCTCTCTCTCTCTCTCTCTCTCTCTCTCTCTCTCTCTCTCTCTCTCCCCTTCCTCCTGCTCTCTCTCCATTCATCTCGCTCGCCCCGGCCTCTCTCTCTCTCTCTCTCTCTCTCTCTCTCTCTCTCTTTCTCTCTTTCTCTCTCCCCCCACTATCTCTCTCTCCTCTTCCCCCCGCTCTCTATCTCTCTCCCGAGCTGAGCTATTGCGTTAGGAAAGGATACAGAGAGGGACTGAAGTTAAGTAATAGTCTTTCTTCTCCTGTCCTTTTCTAACACAAGCCTTTAAAGAGCAGAGAGAGAGAGAGAGAGAGAGAGAGAGAGAGAGAGAGAGAGAGAGAGAGAGAGAGAGAGAGAGAGAGAGAACGAGAACAGACTCCCGCATTCGTCAACGCCTTCACTTCGCGATCGCGTCCCGCGACACGAGGCAAATCAGGGGAGCGCCACACAATGGATCGAAAAATGGATTTCTCTAGGAGTGTTGCCAGATTGGGATGAAAAAGCCGTATGTTTTTACATTGATTTAATTGGGGACGAAACGTTTTTTTAACCTCGGTCTGGCAACACTGTTCTCTAGACATGAAAAGCTATATTGTTTTATTTTGCTTTTGAAACACATAAATAAAACAAAACCCAAATCATGACCAAAAAGTAAATGATTCTCGTGATTTTCGCTGGTTTTTCTGTCAGATGTAACTAATCATTTCATATTTAAAGTTTGAAGAAAATATTAACTTCACATTGCTTTTAAATTATGAATACCTTCTGAGTTGGCGAAACTCTAAAGTTTGGAAATTCAAAAAGTCAAAAAAAGAATAAAAAAAAACTGTAATTATAAATATAATATAATTACTGTAATTATAATATAATTACTGTATGTGAGTACATGTAAAAGCGCAGGGAGGGGGGCAGTTCAGCTCAGGCAGGAGTAACAAAAAAGCATGAGCAAGTACAGCGGTTGAAAGTGACAATGTACATATAATTTAAAAACAATGTAAAGTTAACGTTTTCTTGAAAATTCCAAAATTAAATGAATAGCCGAATCTGATAGAAAAAAAAATAAATAACCATCGAAAATCACGAAAATCACACTTTAAAAGTCTAAAATTTAGTAATAAAGTCAGAAAACAGATGTAATGGCAAGCTCGTAATGGGGGATCTGAGCTTCGCATGTATATTGGGAGAATCCTGTCTAATGGAGCTGTTGTAAACTTTTGCAACAGGCTTACTAAATAGTCGATTATGGGGTAAAACCCTGTAAAAATAACAATTAGCGCACTAAAAAATCACGCAATCCACTCCCAAACTCATAAAATGCTTTCAAACGCGAGACCATAATATCGTCCGTTGCCGCCTAAATCTTATGGCAATTTTATATTTCTTCTTCTTCTTGTGTGGTGTCGCGAGAACACCTCTAGAAGATGGAGCTGGTTGAGGTAGGGAAACCCAATGTAATTGGCGGCCGTTGCCGCACCAATATTGTCTCTCGTTTGAAAGCATTTTATGAGTTTGGGAGTGGATTTCGTGATTTTTTAGTGCACTAATCGTCATTCTTACAGGTTTTTATGCAAGAATCAACTTTTCAATAACTCGTAGCAAAAGTTTGCAAGAGCCCCATTGACACTCAACTCCATAGCACCATTTGGCAACGGCGAGGACTCATTTGAAAGTACCTCTGCGTGATGAAGTGATCTGATCGATAGTAACGACACAAAGTAGCCTTATTATAGGGAACGGGATATGGAAATAATTCACACTCAAGGCTCATAATTCGTATAATCTCTCTTGGCATCATCTAATTTCTAACCGTTCATTTCTTTTAGTATTTTTTTTTATTTGTTTTGGATTTGACGGGTATTTTGAAATTAAAATATTTTTTCCCGCGCCCACCCTTCGGTCGCGTCGGAGAAATTGAAACGACGACACGATTATAAACGTTTTCGATTTGAAAGGATCAGTTATAATTATTGGGGTTGAATTTTCTTCCTCGGGCACGATGTCACGTTCCTTTCAGTATTTGCACTCTTTTTCCCAGTCTCCCTTTCCCAGAAATTGTTTTTTTCCAATTTCGAAAGAGACCGACCCTCTTCTCCCGTCAGAATATTTGACGGTTTGCCGCCTGGAACGGGTGGAAGGAGAAGATTTTCTATGGGGTTGTATGAGAGAAACAGGGGGGGGGGTGCTTACTGTATTTTTTTTTTTTTTAGTGTCACGAATAATGTTTAATATTATTTGGTCTACCATCAGTGTTATTTCTTACGGCGGAGCGGACGATCTCCCACACTCATCCACTCTCACACACACTCACGCACATACAGCCAAAAAACAGGTGTAACCTTTGGTTCTCTTGCAAACCTATGCCATACTTATTATTTCAACCCATTCAGCAGAGCTGCCGTTTTGCGTATATATTTAAAGGCATTTTTCAATTCACTGATAATTCCACCGGTTGAGAAAAGATTCCAAATTTCAGTTCAGTGTATCACTGTATTGCATGAAAATTCTCTGAATTGTAACCCCTCCTCAATCGGTTCAATGGGTCTGTTACAAACTTTTGCTACAACGATTGAGAGTGTTTAATCTAATGTAAAATCGCCTGAAAAGTCCAATGGTGGTATCAGAAAGCCACAAAATGAGATAATAAACTCACAAGAAGCGTTTAATGAAATCCAAGATGGCGGCAAAATATCGAGCAATCCGTATGCATGCACCACGAACATTCAAGGATAGCCAACCTCACAACATCGATCACAACCAATCACAACGTAAACAAACACATAACCTCTACCTCCAATGAGGTTGTAAACGTTGGCAATCCTTGGATGATCACGGTGCATACATTCAGATTCCTCGATATTTTGCCGCCATCTTGGATTTCAATAAACGCCTCTTGTGAGTTTATTATTGTATTTCATGACTTAATGATACCACCAAAGGACTTTTCAGGCGATTTTACATTGAAATAATAACTTTTTATCGTTGTAGCAAAAGTTTGCAACAGACCCATTGCCGTTAAATTTTTAAAATATCCGCAAGTTTTTTTTTTAAAATGACGACTCTATCGGTTGAGAAAAGGTTGCGAATGCGAGCAGTTTCATGCATTACAGTCAAGCATACACTGAACTAAACTGCGTAATCTTTTCTCAACCGATGGAATCATCGGTGAATTGAATAATTCTATTAATTATACGCAAAACGGTAGTGCTACCCTTCAGTCTCGAGCTTTTAAAATGCGATTTGTTTCCAATATCCGAGGCGGATACGTAAATTGGTCTGTGTAGCAATTTTTTTCTGCAGAGTTATGGAAGGTCGATTATTCAGTCAAATCGAGTGAAAATCAGATTGAAAGCATCAACAATGGGGCTATTGCACACTTTTGCTATAAGCGATTTAATAGTCGATTATGGCGTAAAAACCTAAAAAAATAACGATTGTGGCACTACAAACTTCCAACATTCACTCCTAAACTCAATAAACGCAGTTATTTGCGCGAGCGTAATGGTGGCCGAAGGCACTGACAATGGGAGATTCCTATCTTAATTTCGTCACTCTTTCTATGCTGACAAGGATGATTCACAGAGTAATTAGTCATCAGAGTGATGATCCACATCCGATGAATGGTACCGCAACACCAAGTGACACCGGTGTCAAATGAAAGTAGTCTCTTATTGGTCACTTCTTGATGGAGTTTCAGAATTGTTAGATGGGAATCTCCCATTGTTAGTGCCTTCGGCCACCCTTACGCTCCCGCAAATAACTGCGTTTATTGAGTTTAGGAGTTGATTTTGGAAGTTTTTAGTGCCGCCATCGTTATTTTTTGAGGTTTTTACGCCGTAATCGACTATTAAATCGCTTACAGCAAAAGTGTGCAATAGCCCCGTTCTCTAACTCTAATCACAAACTCAATAAACGCGTTTGATAAAATTCAAAGATGGTGGTCGAATAAGCAGGTTACTATGAGGGAGTCCTATCAAATTGCTGCTTTCTCTATGATGAATCACTTTTTTTCAGCATAGAAAGTAGTTGCGATTAGATGGGAAACTCCTCAATTGTATCCTGCTCATTTGATCGCCATCTTTGAATTTTGTGAAACTTAATTATTGAGATTTGTGCGTGGATTTTGAGACTTTTAGATGCTTTCAATCTGGTTTCCATTCGATTTTCCACAATGATGTAGCAAAAGTTAGAAATTGAGCGATTAACTTTAATAAATAAAAATGTGCATAGCAATTTTTCATACGCTATATAATCACAGAATAACACAATTAGAACGGAAACTCCATCGGATTTTGAAGCAAATTCATTCCGCGTCCGCCATGTTGAGATATAGCATGTTTATACATCTGTATTCGCGCGCGAAAAAAAAATTTAGGACATGACCTGCGAAATTTTCATTCTGAAATGCCAGTAGAATTAAAGTGAGGCCGGAAACTAAGATTTCTTTCGAGAATTTACAGAAATAAATGAGTTTTAACACAAATCACACACCTCCGCCCTGTTGGAATATAAGACCACAGCGGTGCCTATTGGTGCCGTTAATTTCCAAACTTGCTTCCATTGGCTCTTATAGGTGTTGCCGTTCTGGTTGTATTATTCTGTGCTATTATGTTGAGTTTTCATTCTAAGTGGATGTTGAGACTTTTTATGCTTTTATTATGGTCTTCACACGATTTCACATAAGAATTGACTCTCCATAACGATACATCAAATGTTTGAAATTGAGCAATTAACTTTGATCAAAATGCATGAGCACATCCATTTTTTGCTGGATCACCAAAACTTGAGGTGCACACGAATTTTGATAAAAAGTTTATCGCTCGATTCCAAACTTCTGGGACCAAAAAATGTATGGTCCTTGCAGTGTGTGCAAGTTGACTTGCGTGCATCCTGCGTGCGGTTTCGACCAATCAGAAAGCCAACGAACGTCACGTGACCGTGCGTAAGTTACGCTCGGGACCAAACCAAGGTTAGAGATTAAAGAGGTATGCTCATCTGACTCAGCGGCACAAATTCAGTGGCGCGCAGTTCAACATCACTGCAGGCTATAGATGGCCGACAAAAGCAGAAAACGTATTCTCTTTGCAAAAAAACATTGGGTTGTTTTCTGCTTTCCTACAGAGGGCAGCCCGATGTTTTCTGCAAAGAGTATACGTTTTCTGCTTTTGTCGGCCATCTTGCCTGCAGTGATTTTGAACTGCGCGCCACTGAATTTGTGCCGCTAAGTCGGATAAACATACCTCTTTAATCTATAACCTTGGGACCAAACATTATTTTGTCCCTGCATGCTCCATTATGTTATGGAAGGTCGATTCTGATGTAAAATCGTGTGAAAACTACATTGAACGCATTAAAAAGTCTCAAAATCCACTCAGCATATCACAAAGCATGCATGCGTGTTCTACGCTTTACGCACAGCAAACGAATAGGTGAAATACAAACAAAATCGCTCAATGCTAACATCAGCTTTTATAGGAAGTTTCTTCTTCTCACAGCATCGCACCTCAAATCGGACTCATATGATGGCGAACTTCAATCAATGCTTCGTTTCCCTACCTCAATTTGCCCTATATAAATATCAAATTCTTACTATTTGCTTTTCGCGCTGATTGGAGTGAGGTGGATGTAGAGAAGTACGTGCTCACGGTCTAACGCGTTTAAAAGCGCGTTAGTAGAAGCGCGTTAATCTTCGAATACATTTCTCGCTCCGTCGATTCGGCGCACAGTGGAGAAAGTCAATGGGGGAGTCCGGACATGGAATACATGACTAAAATATTGCAAATTCGAATTTTTTTACAGTAAAAAAAAAAAAATGTAATATGTGATTCTTGAAGAAAATTTTACGATAAACATCACTTTCAAACCTCTACGTTAGGTATTAACAAAGATTTATGCGCATTTAAAGACGACACGCCATGTCCGGCTTCTCCAATTGATTCGCTCCACTGTGCGGTGTTTTGCTTCTGAATTTGAAAATCGCGACATTCGATACATCGAACTCATCAAACACAGTGTTTCTCGTGACAGAATCTGTAATAATCAACCTTTAAATTCACTGTTTAAAAACCAAATAAAACCATCCTTTTCATCCAAATTAGAAGTTATATGTTCTTTTGTTTAGAAGTATGAAAGGGGCGTAAATAGACTCATTAAGTGACTATCTCATTGCATGTGATTTATTCATCGCTTTTTGACCAAAAAATTCAGCTGTTCGATGAATGAGCGAGGGGTGGTTTGTTTGGTCACAATTCGATGTATCGAAGCGATACATCGCACACTAAATGGGTCAATTACAACATACAAGGGTGATGTATCTGAACTTTGAACAAAAGTTGTCTCTGTGATGAGAGAATTTGAGAATTTTAAATTTAGGCTAATCGTCTTCCTCGCAGAGCAATTTACGTACGGCGGATTAATTTGTTAATCTAATTCAGCTTTTTTAAGCAGCTTTAAGCTTTTTTCCATCCCGCTAAAGCGAGTGTTGGCTTGTTGAAAGCAACATCGGATATTCTCCCTTTAATCGATTTTATAATCGATTTTTTACACAGGTTTTAATGGAGACAGATTTGCTAAACTGCACAATCCGCTATTGGCAAGATGCGAGCTTTATTTCTTGACAGCTGCCTGCTTTTCCCTGGGACGGTTCCTGTAGTTTGGCAATCCGTGACATTTTTGTCTTGTAAAACTGTGAAAAACATCACCTCTATGGGGACGGGAGTGGATTAATTAACAACCTGAGAATCGATTAATTTACGTTTGTTTCAATGGAGAAAATCCAGTGTTGCTAAATTGCGCACGAAAAGCCACGGATTCCTGGTTTCCATGAATTCGCTCAAAAGGATTGGAACGCCCTCCCATGATATAGTCGAAAGTCCAAGCCACAGCATGGTCGAACAAAGTCAAGCGAAATTAATCGGACCTTATCAACTCGCGGGCGTAATCTGATTGTAATCTTCTAACTTCTGTTCTACTTTGAGAACTTTGGTCTAATGGAAACTCAACTTTCGGGCTGACCCCTCGACCCTTGGCCTCCAATCCTCAACACCCCCCCCCCCCTTACCGAAAGGATGGTCAGTGGTGCATTTCAGATTTACAGTCTTGGAAGTTCAGATGAAAACTTCGCGGTTGACGAGAAGCTGAACGAATTTTGTTATTTGGAAGCTGTTTTTGGAGAGTGTGTAGGACGAAACATTTTCAGGTTTTTGGAACTACATCATTTCTTGGGGTTTGGTTGCAAGGCGTACCAGTATGTGTACTTATCTTGATTTCTCGATGATCGAAGAGGAGGTTCTTGAGTAGATGTAGTTCACACTTTTGAATACCAATTTAAAGGAAAAGTCCACGTTGGCAGGACTTTTTGCTGACATCCGCGCAAGTGTTACAGAAAATTTTTCATCAAGTTCTGAAGCTACCTAAATAAACTGAAGGGAATATCATACGAATTCTTTTTCACACCATTTTAATCTGGAGGAAACCCCCAGATCTCCCTTTATAATTAACTTAAAAAGTGAAATTTAGAGGAGAAAAAAAAACAACAAGAACAACCCCCGATCTAGGGAACCTGTAACGCAATATTTGTGCAAAATCTAGATGCAAGTGAGTGTGAGTATACAGACTGGCAAACTGACCGGGGTTAAAATTTACATGAGTAAGACATGAGGTATACAATCCACTGAAAGTTTTCCTTCGGTTTTGATGCGCTTAAAGAATTCTCTAACTAAAGAGCTCAGGACGAAAACTCCAGCCAGATATGTTGTCGCAGGTGGGAAAGAAAGTCAGTTTATTAACAAAATTCTCTTGAGTTGATTGTATTCTATAATAGCTTTTAGTTTTATATGTAAGTTACCTTTTCAATGTTCACTGTTCAGTGAGGCATACAAGACATCTTACATCATCTCTCTCGTTTTCTCTTTGAATATAAGAGTCGAAAAAGAGTATAAAAAGTAAGAGTATTTCAGCCTCTTATCCATCATCTCCTTGTCTCACTTAGACGTTTGGTTAGAGACATAACCGTAGCCAGGACATTGTCTTTCTCTATCTTATTTCATTGAAACACATGTCTTAGAAAAAGGATAGATATAGGGGCTGTCACGTGATTTCATCCCCTGTTTCTGTCCTTTTGTAACACATGCAGTCAAATGGGCTAAGAGAGAGAAAGACAATATTCTGGCTGCTGCTATAGATTGTGATTAGAAAGAGATGGCAAATAATAAGTAGAGCGTCCAGGTTAACTTTCGTCTCTCTTATTCCCCATTTAAATGAGTAAGTTAGAACAGGATGAGACGTTCCGATTTCTGTTTTTCCCGATTTTCTAGAATTTTTTTTCCCCTCTCTTGTTCTCGTCTTTTTTTCGTTTTATTTTTGTTCAAGTTGACCTCTGGTTTTTATTTCCACAACCCCCTCTCCCACAACCTCCTCAACCTCCTTCAACCCTCCACCCAACCAGAAGACTCGCTACAATGTTACTAATCATGAAATTGATTTGAGTGAACGAAGATTTTGGGGGGGGTGGTTTATGAGGTTTTATTATGAATCAGTGATTGAAAATGGCTGAGAATATACGGGTATGGGGGCTCGATTGCCACGAGTAGAAGGTAAGACAAACAAGGGTAGGAACATAAATTAGTTCCGCCTACCGTTATGAAGACGGAGAAGGGGGGTCGTGGAGGGTAGGCAGTGGCGGTGGAACATTCATAGATGGCGATGCTATCCCTTCTTCAAGTTGGAAAAACACTTAGCAAAGGTTTTACCGCACGTTTCTCAGCGAGACCGCCAGAGCGCGTGATCCTCGGTAAAGTTTCGAACCGAGGGATGTTTTTCCCGCGCTCTTCTCCAGTTTGCTTCGTGACTTTCCAAAGCGGTGAGGACATGTTTTCGCGGTGCGTGATTTTCTCGCTCGTCATTTGAATTTCGTTCGCTTTCCTTCCCGCTCGACGTAATTTTGATTTCAACCGGTTTAAATTCATTTGTAGCCCATTCACCAATTTAAAAGGGTATACATACATTTGTCGATCTCAGTGAGTGCTCTTTGGATTATTTCTTGCATTGGATGAAAATGTGTTGGTGAAAAGTGCGGAAAATTGAGAAACAAACAAATTTTTGTTTGTTTACAATTTAGCGGGTGCTCGGTGAAATGTTTCTGGTGCGCACAGAAGCTTGACCGCCGGTTCGTTATGAAAATTAGAGCTTAAAATTTGCGAATATATTTCGAATTGATTAAAATATATTTATACAAAAAATCAAGATAGTGAAAATATAGTATTATTTATTCCTCTCAATACATGTTGTTGAAAATTAGATATGCGGGCGTATTTCTTTGTTAAAATAGGAGTTAATAAATAAGTAGTTCTGTTTTACTCTCAACATTTAAGTTGTTTTATATTCGCTTTGTCAATGAACCCTGAAACTATGGAAGGGATCTTGCATGCGAATCATGCGGTAACATGAATTGATTTTTCGCAGAATAACGATTGACCGTTCTTTTTTTATACTTCTCCTGGTTTAGTGCGAAGTTAGGCACGCGTGTCCGATTAGCATGCGATTTTTACGAAGGATTTTGTGCGTCTCGAAATCGCCGGCGAGGGTGAATTCTTTCCCCGAAAAAGATGAGTGAGATGAGTGAACTCAAGTGATCCGTGATGCATCCATTTTAATCTTTAGAATTGAATATCATACATCGCGAGGATTGTTCAGAAATTGCATCGAATAATGAGTGCTTGTTTTTTTGAGAATTCTGTGATAATACTGAAAAATAATTACCAACAATACGCTCATATTATCAAAGTGTTTTATCTTCTTTCCCTGTGTGCATCATTTAAATGCCAAGGTACGTAACAATTTTGATTTTTTAAAGTTCAGATAAAAATTTTGTAGCTTGTTATTAAAAGTATATGTTGGCCGCTTCAACAAAGGTTTTAGAGGTATATGATCGTCTAGCGTAACCTCCACACTGAGAAAAATTTCTTGTTACAGTAACTGGACGTCTTGTTAATACTTACTTGACCGGAATGCCTGTTTTTTTAACAAGCAATTCATGTTGTTTCATTAATAATTCCTGTTAATTCAACTGGAATTCCGGTCAAGTAACAGGAATTCCTATTAAAATAACAGAAATTCCTATTGAAGTACAGCAATTTCCGTTAATTCAACAGGGATCTCAGGTAAATAAGTATTAAACGGATGTCCGGTTGAATTAGCAGGAAACTTTTTTCAGGGCAAAAATTAGTTAAAAATGCAAACACATATTTCGTAATTTTTCCAGTAAAATTTCAGATTATGTGGTCTGTTGTCTGACTTGCCGTGTGCGTTCTACCGAACGCTCAGATTTTTGTATTTTTGAACTCATCAAAATAATTCTTACTCGGTCACACTTACATCATGTCGCAGGAAAAAAAAAAAAAAACCTCGAACTCTGTTTCAATTATCCATGTGTACATGAAAATTGTGGTAATTTCCATGTAGATCTACACCTAGATTCATAAAAACAGCAATCTTAAGAAAGCAGTGTTATTTTTGTAGACATCAACATCTCAAGGCGCATATGTTATTTCATCTTAGATACTTACCTCAAGTGGCGCATTTGTTTCCGAATTTTTGCTTCATGCTCTTGCCGACGAATCTTCAATTTTATAACCCCTAATGCAAGATTATTCGATAATTTTCAGACAATGTGTTCAAATTCAAAGACATTATTTAGCTCTACAAAAAAATTCATCCCTGCAAAGTTCAGAAAATCTACAAGTTCACGGTTTCGTCGTGCTGTATATTTGTTACCAAAAAGGTTTAACATTTTTCCTCCAAACACTCATGCAAATAATGAGGATCGTTATTTCTTATCCTTAAGTTTTGAGTGGTTCATGGTTTACTTTAATCGGTGCACGGAAAAGAAAGTGTTCTAGTAAAAATGGTCAGAATTCCAATAACAAGTTCCCGGAAAGAAATTCTGACGGTTTTCAGGAAATTGTTGGTCTCTTATAGTAGAGTTCTAGCAGATTTTACCAGATTATTTTGGTCGAAAATTCTTGAGTCCAAGGCTAAAATTGCCGGAGTTTCAATTTAAAAGACCAGAATCCTCCTCAAAAATTCCAGAATTTCTTTTCGGGAAATTCTCAATAGAATTCTAGCAATTTTTGATAAAACATGCGTTTCCACGAGCGTAAAAGCACTGATTATAGAGGTTAAATTGATTTTTTTCGTTTTAGATTTATAGTGATTGGAGGGTTAATCCGCACGACCTTCATTGAAACCCAATTACGACCAAACAAAACACCTTAGTCACATCACTTGCTACTTATTGGCTTATTAATCTGATCTCAATTCCTTCATTATTACACTGACACAAATTTCTCAATGTTTCAAAAAATGTACAAGTCATTGCATGGTCCACAGTATCCTCATAATAAATTAAGGTGATCAAAGATTCGGTTGGTAGTTAACTATTTCTGCTTGCCGGCGTGGTTTTTGCAGACACAAGAAAATGAAGGTGCACAATGTGTTTTTCACGCTACCAAGATTACATTACTTTATTTTAAAACTTAGAAAATAAATTCTGGTTGGGTCATTTTAAGCTAGATCCTTGACCCCAGACCACATGCTTAGTCACCCAAAAAATTGAGCAAATCTTGGTTTGCGAAATTTGTTTCTCAACCTGAAAAACGCTCGAATGCATGTCCGGAGTTTTTTTTTTTCTCTCTCTTGCAGCACAGATTGAAAAGGGTCCCTTATATGTAGGGATGCATTCTATGGAAAACCGCAAGGCTTCTAGTTCTATGACCTGACAATGATCCCCCTTCCTGCCCCTGGATTTACGTTATTATATTAAATCAAGTTTTAAACGTGAACATGAAAGGACTGTAAAAATTATTGCTGAGGGTAAAAAGTAAAATAGAAAATTTATTCGTCAATCAAAAGATTTGAAGAAGCTTTTATCAGATAAGCAAATACGACCAGACTATCCTTTTAAACCAACGATCAATGATGGGGGGAAAATAGGTTATCACATACAACCCACAAGGTAAATGTCAATTTCTTACTTTTTGGTTAAATTATTAAGGACCTGTTATGTACTTACATAAGTAGCGGGATAAAAAGTGTCAGAATTATTTGTCGATTCATGAACCAGTCTAGCAATTAGTCAGAACTCAACTTTAAAGTGGAAGTTGGTGGCGGGGTGGGGTATGTATGTTCCAGTAAAAAATGATGGTTATTGCCGGTTATATTATACGTCGAACACAGTTTGATGATTTTTGGTTGGCTAACTGTACGGAAAAAAGTATAGTACAGTTAACTGTAGGCAAAAGAGATTATATAGCACCTGTCAGGAAGTTTAACGATATATTTATAACTTTGCTGTAAAATTAGACGAGTTATTGTTTTATTTGACCTAATATCAGGCAAAGCTTACCAAACTCTGGTGAAGTTGACCGTACTTTCTGGCAGACAGAAACGATTAATTGTACTGTAATTTTTCTTCGTTATTCTTATTATTTTTTGTTATTAATTTATTATTATTATTCATTGTTTATTAGTACTTATTATTGGGGTCTATTTTACTTATTATTATTAAGCGTGCCGTATATATACGGTGCGCTTCTTGTTTTCATTTTCATATCTAATATATAAGTCCAATGCCTTGCTTATGGCAAAACCTTGGCGGGAAAGGTTTGAAAAATTAAAAACGTGTTTTCTTAAAACTGGTTTCATTAATCGTTAATTTGTTGCTGCAATCCAGGAGGTCTCGGCGTCTATTTTCTTAAAATTGTAAAAGTTTTGGTATTCCTGTTAATTTCAATAAGTTATTAAGCGTCAAAGTCGAATTCCTTCAAACGAGAATTTCATACAGGTCCAGCAACCTAAGTCATTTGTGCCAACCTATGAGTCGAAATTCCAAGGCAGGAGGGGGGTGGAAACACCCTTCACAGAAACCCTCTTTGCCCCTCGCCTTTGGGCTCCACCGGTCTCAAGATTTCTTCACGGTGCATTAAGCGTTCAGGAAACGCATCGTATAAGTGTCAAAATCTGTTTGACGAGGGTACATCGATAAGAAGCGACGAGGTATTGATGAAGAGCGGGAGGGGTATAGAAAAGAGAGAGGCTCATTCATATCCTTAAGTAGACCTGTTTAGTGATGACGTCACGATCAGAATTACTTCCAAACAAATGCTCTATCTCGCTCACTCTCGTGGATTTACCAGATCCAAATTTTCGAACGCAAATTCATGCTAGTTAACCAACAGTTTTCTCAAATTTTATTGCACCATTAGATTCCACTTGCCTTAAAGTATCTTTTCACTGTAACATAATTCCTAAAAGATCACAAGCGAATTTACAATCACAGTGAGACGGAGCCTTTGTTTGGAACCAATTTTTTTCATGACGTCACACTAAACAGGTCTTTGCATCGAAACATTTGAAATTCTGGGGGATCGGCAAATTGAAAGCCCCTCAATGAGCGTCGATGGAATCAAGGGATTTTTGAGGACATTTTTGGCGTTTTGTTGAAAAATAGGTGTTTAAAATCCAGAACACAGGGAGCCAGAGGGGTAAAATTCGCATTAATTGCTCTAAAAAGTGAGAGGGGCTGTCACGTGTCTTCCACCCCTGGACAGCTTCCTCGCTGCGGCTATGGAATTGACTCTGGAATAACTTATTTACCTATCCTAAAAAGTTCGTTGCGTGTGCAAAATTTTTCACTGGAAGCTTCTTCAAATTTTGGAAACTATAGGTCCATATAGAACTTTGCTTTTCCAACACGAAAAATGATATCGACCGACGGCAACAGAAAAAAAAAGAAATAATATGACAATGCGTTATAGTGAATAATGGCATAGTTTTAACTGTAAACTTTCGATACTTTTCAAGAAAATAAATGGGGAGAGGGGGAATTAAAATCCACAAACGTCTTAAACCTCCACACCTACTAATCTATACCCCTAGAATGCTTGATGTGTAAAGGGCACTTGAAATGGTTAGTTCTGTATATTAAAGGATTATTGTTTCATGAATTCGCAAGTGTTCCATTTATGCATATTACGTATCTACATCGTGACAATCGCAACAAGTGCTGACAGCACCTAAAACGGAAAAAAAGATAAAAAAAAACTGTTTATTATTTAGAATCACGGCTTTTCCGAATATGACACTTTTTGACTTCAAAAGAACGCAACCTCATGTTTGATCCCTGAACAAGCCGTTTAAAAGGTGGAGGGATTTAGAAATATCTATTGTCTATAGTTTATGTGGGTAAAAAAGATCGAGCCTTATCAAATAATTTTCTCTTTTCAGCTTTCAATGGGTTTGTTGCAAACTTTTGCTACAGTGCTATAGAGTTTTGATTCTGATGTAAAATTGTCTGAAAATTAGATTGGCGGCATCAAATAGTCATAAAATCCACTAATAAACCCAAAAAACGCATTATAAAGAAAGCCAAAATTGCAGTCGTAAAGCCGAACAATCTGTGCACGCGCACGACGAACATCAGAGATAGGTGACCCATTCTCCCCTTTTTCGTTAAGGGGGGGGGGGGGGAGAGAAAATATCTCTAAAGTCAAACTGTGATTTTAAAAATGTGCATGGTCAAGATGTTGTCTTTTGTGAAGGGGGCGGGGGGGGGGGAGCAAAATATCAAGAACAGGGTGTTTCAAAACTTGAGTACCAAACTTATGGAGTGTATTTTTGGGGTCAACATACATATATATAAGACTTTATTTTCCTACATGAGTATGTGCTGCAATTGTTTCTCTTCTGAGCTAGATCCCTCCAAAGTTTTGAAAACAAAAAACAAAAAACAAACACAAAAAAACAACGCCTTTGACTCATCTCCTTATAGATACATCTGATCTAAATTTATTTTTTTCATAATTTCTCACCAAACAAGCTCAATTGGACAGCACTTGTCACAAAAGAACCGAGTGACATTTTTGATAAAATTGAGTTATTGATTGATAGAGCTAGCAATACTGAATCTCGAAGCAACAAGTGCTTCTTCTGTAATAACAACTATTTCCCGTCAAAATTCCAGGTAAAAGTGAGCTGGTGAGCCTCATTGATGTCATTGTCCATATGATGAAATAAAATGAGAACTTGGTTCCTTTGGCTGATTAGGTTAAACCTTAATCCGAGTCACGTAAGGAACCAACTCCGACTTGGTTCCTGTCAGTGGCGGCTCTTGCGATTTGGCAACCATGCTTTTTTACCATTTAAACCTATGCAAAAGTATCGATATCTTGGGGGTGCATTGCACCTCCTGAAGATCGATTGTTTTACATATGTTTAAATGGAGGGATTCCACTGTTGCCACATTGCACGAGCTGCCACTGGTTCCTTTTATAGAATTGGGAACGGACTTAAGTCCGGATTAACGGATTTTAAAATAATCAACAGTGTAAACCAACTCTGCCGTTTGGTTTCTCTTAGAGTTTCGTTTTTCGTGATTATGCCAAAAAAAAGAAGAAAGGAACCAAGTCACTTTAAACGCTAAAAATTAAGTACCTTTCCTACATAGTAAATTCCACTTTTCCGGTGTTGAAATGCAAAAACACAACACGGTAGTTGAATGAAATCAAAACGTAAGTAATTCCAAGTTTTTTGTTTAAATGCTAGCTCTTCAACTTTGGACTCAATTTTCTCGAGATCAGCTCCATGTTGAATGCTGTCTAATTATTATCATTGCTAGCAAAAGCATTAAAGCTGTTCAGACTTTAGTGGCACGCTTTTCCAACACCTGCGTGTTGGAATTTTCCCTGCTTGTTTTTATTTGTATGCATTTCACCCGCTAAGTTGGGCTATAGCACGCTTTCTTCACAGATATGTCATAAGAGGCCTGCCTAGAGGTTACCCACTATGTTTATGGTTGGTCGAGGGTGGATGGGGGGAATGAGTGGGAACAAGTTGCTCTTATTTAAACTCGGAACTTTTCGGATAGTTCTGGCAGTCCCGAGGACTGCTTCTTTCTGGGCTGCGATAAGTGAATGTTTCCCTGGAATTTCACCTTTGAATTTTGTCCTTTCTTTAGAAACTACCCCGGTTGCACCAATGGGTCTGTTGCTACAGCGATATAGAGTGTTGAATCTTAAGTAAAATCACGTGAAAAGTACATTGATGGTATCAGAAAGTCATAAAATGCAGTATTAAATTCACAAGAGGCGTTTAACTGAAACTCAAAATGGCGGTAAAATATCGAGCAACCTGTGTGCACGCACCGTGAACATCCATGATGGCCAACTTTAACAACCTCACAGCATCGGAGGTTATGAGTTTGTTTGCGTTGTGATTGGTTGTGATCGATGTTGTGAGGTTACGGCCATCTTGGATGTTTATGGTGCTTGCTCGATAGGTTGCTCGATATTTTACCGCCAACTTGGATTTCAGTTAAATGCCTCTTGTGAGTTTGTCATGGTATTTTATGACTTTCTGCTGCCACCAATGAACTTTTCACGCAATTTTACATGAGATTGCTCACTCTATAGCGCTGTAGCAAAAGTTTGCAACAGACCCATTACGAATGGTATTACTTTCGTGTCCGTCTTCCACATTCTAGATACCTCTAATTCGAGGCTTTTATACTGGAGCTTATTTTCGGCTCCTTTCTTCGTGATGTTTCTGTCCGCTGGAATGGGGCTCTTGCAAACTTTTGCCACGGGGGATCGAAGAGTTGATTTTTGCATAAAAACGTGTCAAAATGACGATGAGCACACTAAAAAGTCACGAAATTTACTCTCAGAATCGGGCATATAGTGGTGGAAAGACGCAGGTATCATGGGAGATTGCTATCTAAAATGAGGTATATTTCTGTGTTTCCGTAGAAAAAGTTACAGATTAGACAGGAATCTCCCATGATACCTGCGTTGAAGCGCCATTACGATCTTGCCGTCAAAGCAGTTAAAAACGTTTATTACTGAATTTCAGACTGTTTCGGCGTGATTTTCGTGATTTTCGCTGGTCATTACATCAGATTGGACTATTTATTTGCTTATACCAAAAGTTTGCAAGAGCCCCATCGAGAAGTCAATGAGCAAATAGGTTTGTCCTTTTCTTCGGAGAATAATAATATAATTATTATTTTTATTATTATTATCATTTGATTTTTGCTTTTATTTTTTTATTTTCATTATTTTCCTCTTGTGATTGTGCGATTGATTGACTTGAGCCTTTAGTAACTTAACGAAATCTTGTTTAACGAGCCTCAAACAGACGGCAACGAAATCCTGCAGCTCAAAAAAGAGTCAAGAGCAAGCAGACGAGATGAGCCGAGAAATAGACTGGGGCGAGACACGAATCTCGGTGACTGTTAGTGACTGGCGTTTGTTATGCCAGCCTCTACGAACGTTGCACCGAGTTTTATAAAATGAACTGACCAGTGCACTCCATCTGCAGTCCTGAAGCGTTCCAATCGCGCCGTTGCCACTTCTCGACTTTTATCGGAATGAATATGGTATCGTTATAAGGGAGAATCCATGGTATCAGGCTTTTTTTGCTGACGCTGAGAAGTTTCAGGGCACCCACAGTGATGGGCAAAAATCATTTTTTCAATAACCATAAATAGTTAACTATAATTATCCGAATTATTCACATGTTATTCCTATTTATAAATCAAAGTTTTTAACACTACCAGCATATTAATCTGTCATAAGATGAATGACTTGTAGTGTTAAAACTTTGATTTTTTAATAGGAATGACATGAGAATATAATGCGAATAATTTTAGTTAATTATTCATGATTAAAATTTACACAGAAAAAGATTTCCGATTGTTTCAATGAATGTTCTGATAGGTCCCGCAATTTATTTCCCATAAAGAAAGACAACCGGAATTCGCGTCGATTTCAAGCGTCCTAACTATTGTTGCAATAGTTAGGTCTTATAATTAAAATAAGGGGAAAAACAATTATAATTAATTTTCTTATAGTTTCAACACCCAATTTTTCCTCTGTGTGTTCAAAAAATGATTTTTGCCCATCCCTGCAGGGCACACGGGGGAAGAAAAAAAAACGAAAAATTCCTAAATTTACAATACTTGTGATTGGTTTAGGTGATGCCTCTTTGATTTTTATTATAGTTATACAATTTTTGTTTCTTTGTTTTCTGTGGATTGGTCACTCTGCAACAGGTCATTCCGTCATGGTAGAATGTGACTTTTTAACACTTGAAAAGAGCTAGTAAACTTCAATCATTAATTATTGTTTCAGTATTTTTTTATAGAATAAACAAGTAATTTAATTAAATACTAAGTACCTAAGTACTAAGTAAGTAGTATTAAGTAAGTAATTTATTGTATTTATACATTTTTTGTTTCTTTTTTTTTCTGTGGATAGGTCACTCAAATCTAGGTCATTCCGTCATGGTAAAATGTGACTTTTTAACACTTGAAAAGAGCTAGTAAACTTCAATCATTAATTATTGTTTCAGTATTTTTTTATAGAATTAACAAGTAATTTAAATATTAATTCAACACTCACCTTTAATAACAAATGTTATTTTTTTAATTTAAGTACTACACTTTTATTTAAACTTTTATTAAAACAGACTTAATTTTTTAAAATCAGAATTTTTGTATAACAATGCATAAAATATATAGCGTCGATATTTTTGAAAAAATAAAAAATAAGGTTATGCAGAATGAGCCCTTTTCGTCCATCTCGGAAATTGTAAGATATTCCGGGTATCGAGTGATGACCTTACTTACAGTGCAATTGCGCACAAAATGATCCGAAAAAATACTTAGGACTATTGGGGGGGAGAGGTTCCGAAGTAGCAATTTATAAACTTGAATATCTCCTAAAATAGAATAAGATTTGTAAATGTGGTTTGCTCAAACTTGTGGCGAAGTAAATATGATATTTCTTTTTGTTTCTATTTTTTTTTTTTTTTCGTAATCCAGACAGTGAACTCAGTATTTTGATTTTTTCGGTTTTAATTTTTACTACGAAAATTTTAAAATGTGTAGCATACTTTGATCTTTATTAGTACACTGCCCTGCAAAAAAAACCGGTACACCTGGCGCGGTGGATCATTCCACTCGAAAATGCGAAAAAATTATAGAAGTTCAAATCAACATAACTTTTGAACTAAAAGAGCTAAAAATATTTCAAAACAAGAGTCGGCTTCCTCATACTCTCTATTTTTTTTAATTATATTTCCGCCCGTATGAAGAGTTTTTCCTAACTCTCAAGAAAACTGTTTCTTTGCAGCACATTTCTAAAGAGTTTCTCTAACTTCTCACATCTCTTTGGTCAAAATTAGCATAAGTATAGACAAAATCTGCGAAACATGCATCTGATTTTTAAAAGTCTGTTTTTTCGACTTAGTTACCTAAATTTTGTCTACAAAATTTTTCTAAGGTCGGAAAATGCACTTTTCCATGACCATTTAAAGACCTCTTCTGAACACACAGATTAGTACAGTAAATCCCCGGTATCCGCGAGGGTTCCGTTCCGCGAAAACCTCGCGGATGCCGGGGCATTATTCTAATGGAAAACGTGGGGTTCGGGACTAGATAAATTTTAAATGTTAGATGTTTCTTACTTTTTTCACTTACATTTTATTGCAGACAACCTCTCGCCTCCTTTCCCTCTATCCTCTACAAAATTTTTCTAAGGTCGGAAAATGCACTTTTCCATGACCATTTAAAGACCCTTTCTGAACACACAGATTAGTATGTAGTTTACACACCCCGCTTAAATATGCGAAAATATGTTAAAATAAGTTAAAATCGTCAAAAATTTTGAACTAGAAGCGCTAAAAACATTTCAAATAAGGGTCGGATTCTTAATTATTTCTGGTTTTTGGACATAGAGCTTAAATTTTCTATCGGCCATTTTTACGCTCGCGGTGAGAGTTATTCCAACCTTCACGAAAAAGTTTTTTTTGCAGCACATCTCTGAAAAATTACTCTCACCTCTCGTATCTCTATGGTAAAATGTAGCATAGATAGACAAAATCTGAATCATATGCATCAAAACCATTAGAGTCTATACTTTTGACCTGATTCTTTGTTGGCAGTGCGAGTTTTAAAACGAGACGTTGAAGAACGATTTCTTTTGGATTCTTTTGAGAGGATTTTCGAAATTTTTGTTCCTCTTTCTCGCTGTGTACGGACAGGTCCAGCAATTTGGCAATCATGAATTCATCCCATTTTAACTTATGAGAAACAACCGATTTTTGAGGGAGTCCTGGCCCTTTTATGAATCGATTGTTTCTCATGCATTCAAATGGGGAAAATACATAGTTGCCAGCTTGCTCGATCCGCCTTCGCTGACACTATGAGGAATACAAAATCAATGTTGAACATATGTATGGAAATAAGAACATTAAACTTAAGCAAATATCTAACCTCCGACCTGAAAAAAAAAAAAAAAAAAAAAAAAAAAAAAAAAAAAAAAAAACTGTTGACAAACTTGAGGTAACCAGGTCAAAAGAGACAACTTTGAGAAATATGATGCATGTTTCAGATTTTGTCTATCTATGATAGTTTTTACTGTAGAGATGCGAGAAGTAAGAGTCATTTTTTAGAGATACGCTGCAAAAGGTTTGGAAAACTCTTACCACGTGTGTAAAAATGGCCGCTGGAAAATTGAAGCTCTACCATCAAAAACCAGAAAGTATCAAGAGTTTGACCCTTGTTTTGAAATGTTTTTAGCGCTTTTAATTCAAAAGTTATGACGATTTGAACTTATGAAATATGTTCGCATGTTTCAGTCCCGTGGGAGGCAGCGTTTTGACCATGGTGGGCGTCACGCGGAAAGTGCGGAAGCGCCTACGTCTACATGCAGCTTGCGCGCGTGACACCTGAAACACCCTGTGTATAGGATATTATATCCGAGACTATACTAATATCAGCTGCTAGTGATTATAATTTCGTATTGCTAGTTGAAGCTAGAGTTCCTTGATGGAAATATTGTATAGGGAGTACCGACACGAGCTCACTGAGTTGTGATTGGTCGTTGGTTTTAGGCTCTCACGGAGTCGAGCAGGAGTCGACGACATCGAAGGCTCCACACGAAAGGAGTCGATTCGTACAGGAACGCATGGGAACGGACCGGAATGCCGGCAAATCCGCCAGTCCACCACTGGTCCACTGTCGAACTTAACCTTCGAATGCGTTCACGCGGTCGACAAAATCGACTCCTGTCAAAATGCATAAAGCGTCGTGTCGGTACTCCCTATACAATATTTCCATCAAGGGACTCTAGTTGAAGCCATTCCAAATCGAGGTTTCACCAAGCTCCATCAATACCCAGCATATTCATCAAGTTCAAACGCTCATCAAAAGCGAGCCACAACAATAAAGCAATGGTATTTCGTGTCTTCAGCGAAAATTGTGACTGTCCTGTGATGTGACGGAAAACTGGAATTTAATTTGCGCTCCTTGAGAGGAGAAATCGCGCCTGACCCTATTTCCAAAATATCAAGACGTATCAGGGGATTTGGATTCAGGAATTCGTCCTTTGATCTCTCTCTCTCTTTCTCTCTCTCTCTCTCTCTCTCTCTCTCTCTCTCTCTCTCCCTCTCTCTCTCCCTCATGTGAACGCATGTGTCAACAAAAGGATAGAGGGAGGAGTGAAAGTCATGTATTGTGACCCTCCTTTCCTAGCACATGCATGCAAATGGGTGGAGATAGAGAAAATGGGTGAGAAAGGGGGATAGCAATCCAACGCTTGAGGGGACATTTCCGCTCGCATGCATATCCACTAATTCACTTCCTACTGTATTTGAGGTTATAGGCTGTCTTCAAGTTGTCAAATCTTGCCAATGGGTCTGTTGCAAACTTTTGATAAAACTATTAAGAGCGTTTAATCTAATGTAAAATCGCCTGAAAAGTTCATTCGTGGCATCAGAAAGTCATAAAAATGCAATAATAAACTCACAAGAGGCGTTTAAAGGAATCCAATATGGCGGAGAAATATCGAGCAATTTGTATGCATGCACCACGAACATACAAGGATGGCCAACTTTTACAACCTCACTGGAGGTAGAGGTTATGTGTTTGTTTACGTTGTGATTGGTTGTGATCGATATTGTGAGGTTGGCTATCCTTGGATGTTTGTGGTGCATGCATATTAATTTGCTCGATATTTCTCCGCCATATTGGATTTCATTAAACGCCTCTTGTGAGTTTTTTATTGCATTTTATGAATTTCTGATGCCACCAATGGATTTTTCAGGCGATTTTACATTAGGTCACACTCTCTTAATCGTTGTAGCAAAAGTTTGCAACAGACCCATTGTTGCAAAAATACTAGCAATTTAGATAAAACTGCTACTGTATAGATAGTGCGCGTAGATACTCCGGTAGAAAATCATTTTCTACCGTCCAAGGTATGTGGATAACAGGTATGGACAACACTCAACTCAGGAGGCTCACCACTTGGGAAAAAGCGACTTCGCCGCCATCTTGTCTCCTATTTACTCCGTGCATCTTGCATTGTTGTTTGTGGTTAGGTTATAGAAGGGGAAGTTTATCTGAAGCAATACTTTATTTATTTGAACAATGAAATGTAATTTTTAGATGTTAATGTTGTGACTATAGAATGGATTCACATCATCAATTGCTCACTTTCTTTTTCAAGGTATGAAATCTAAATTTGAATCGCGCGGTCAGAAAAATGGCAGCAGAGTCGCTTTTTTCACAACCAATCAGAGCCAACCTCAGAGTGTCGTCCATAGCTGTTCGCCATCTACCTTGACTACCGTCCGGTAGAGTTTGATCTGACACCGCGCCGGGATTGCGTAATTCAGTGTCGCGAGAGCTCGATCTTATACTTAGCGTTCAAAAAATCTCCAAGAAAGTTTTCTATCGCGGAAATTAGTGCCTAATTTACCCTATTTCTTTTTCGTGTGGCGAAGCGTGTGATTAGGCAACGTAGCACTTTGTGCATCCATTCAATCCTTTCAATCCCTGGTAAAAAAAAAAAAAAAAAAAAAAAAAAAAAAAAAAAATCAGCTCAAGTGACATTTTGAACCCGACATCAATAAGACATCATCATGACGGAGTTGAAACCTGATGTCATATGATAATGTCATGTAGATGTCAGGTTCCAAATGTCACTTCAACTAATTTATTTTCACCAGGGATACCACACTCGAGTATATTTCCTTTTCGTAACTCGATATTCCTCCACACAATATCAATGTCTTGTTGATAATGAAAACCACTTTATAGTGCTCTTGCAAAATAATATGTTTTCTCAAGTGCGCCTTCAATTAGAGAGATAGACAACACGAACACGGCGAAGTAGGAATATTTAACTACTCGCTGAACTTGAGCAATTAAGCGCTGATTTCTTGCAGTAGACTGTTAATCAACGCACATCGCACAGTGGAGCGCGTAAATGGGAAAGGGTCGGACATGGAACGTATCACTAAAAATGCAAACACGGAGAAAACTTTGTGATTGAAATTACGGAACGTATTAAGAAATTAGGCTAAAAAGAAATTCCTTTTAAAATAATAAGAATTCTTACTGATCCAACGATTCTTTCTTGTGATCCTTCAGAATCATCAGAATGTTCGATTGGACCAATGATAATTCTCCTTTTAGAATAATAATTCTTATTATTCTAAAAGGAATTTCTTTTTACCCTAATTTCTTAATACGTTCCTTAATTTCAATCAGAAATTTTTCTCCGTGAATTTGAATTTGCTTACAGTAAAAAAACAAAGTATAAATGGTGACCTTTGAAGGAAATTTTACAATATAACCAATGAGACCACTTTGAAACTTTTATGTTGCGTATTGACAAAGATAAACGCATTTAAAGTTGTCGCATCATGTCCGGCCTTTCCAATTGATTCGCTCCACTGCACTATGGTCTGAGATCGAAAAAAGTGGCCAAAAATCAGTGAAAAATAGTCATCAAAAATCATCGTTTTCGACCTTTTAAGGTTAATTTAAGACTTTATGGCGACACTTTTAAGTTTAAATTACTTGTTAAAAGTGTCCTCTGTAGTTGAATTCGGTATTAAAAAATTATAAATGATGAATTTATGGGAAATTCACTTTCTGATTTTTGGCCACTTTTTGACGATCTCAGACCATAGTGCACTGTGCGTCGTGAGGATAAGAAGGAAACTCGTGTTGCATTCCTGATAATGAGTACTCGTCAATTAAATTAGTTTTCACTTGGAGATTCATATCTCTCATCACACGTACTTTACGGGTTTAAGAGTATAGGAGGGACACCATAAGGTTTAAATGCAAACACCGTATACGGGTGTACGCACTCACAAATTAATGCATCAGTTTTTTATTTATTTTTTATTCGGATTCAAAAGTCTAAGCGAGGACTTGAAACCAACTCAAGACGAATGTATGACGTGTCGAATCGTAGATGTGAGATCGCGCTCATTTCTCTCCCACATACATACACAAACGTATATATTCACGCACACTCACTAGTTGATCTAAATTTTAAAATGACACCGCGCTAAATTTCAATGAAGCACTTTGGCTTCTCATTCATCTCGGTTAAATCCATTTTCACTCTTCTTCTCCCCCCCCCCCCGATAATCTCCCTCTTCAGGCCACGAAGGGAAGAGATGCGAGATACAGGGAGGGAAAAATGGATGTTAATTCTCGTTAGACGTGGGGGCCATAAATTACGTTTCCATGAGTGAAAGAAGAGAAAAGCATAGTGGCGAGGCATCGAAGCTGAGAGCAGATCCGAGATTTCGGATCCGATAAAATAAATTGATTTCGCTCCTTTTTGATTCCGTTGAAAGATGCGGATGAGAGTGAGTAAACATCTCTCTCTCTCTCTCTCTCCCCCTCTCTCTCTCTCTCTCTCTCTCTCTCTCTCTCTCTCTCTCTCTCTCTCTCTCTCTCTCTCTCTCTCTCTCTCTCTCTCCCACTCAAAGTTGAAGAAAAGCTTGACATCTATTAATGAGTGCAGTTTTCTGATACGATCTTGCCAAAGGATAAATTTCCTGTTTCCAATAGCAAGTGGCCTGTTGCTTTTCTAGATATTTACTTTTTCGGTGAAGATGTCATGCTTCAAGCTCCTTGGGTTCTTGCCCCTATGTGTCCATCATATACAAGGAAAACAAAATATCAAAGGCACCCCAGCAATCGATCTATTGCAAACTGTTGCCCCAGTGGAAGTGGTAAAGATATAGGGTCAATTTATATATGATTTTCAATATTAAAATTTTTTCAGTATGCTAAAACTTGATATTTTCTGAAAAATTGCGAGAGTTAATGGCTCCAAACTCCAAAATTGGAATCCATACATCTAATTAAAAGCAGAAAATTACATCAATTGATGAAAAACTCATAAATAATACCCCAGAGATCCCATCTTACAAATACATATAATGAAAGGCCGAAGAATCCCTCAAAAAAGCTGACTATCCGTCAAAAATATAAAAATATAAAAGAATAATGAAATATAACACTTATTGTGATTGTTATCATGAATGATCCACAATACAGCAATTTTTTATGCACCTTTAGAAAACTTAAGGCCACACTTCTGGACTTCTATAGAAGCATGAACACAGATTGGACAGGTCCCTTTTTGCATTACATCAATAATTAAATCTCTCTTAAAAAAATAGGTTAAAGCATGAATGAAAAATTCATTTTTGCATGGTGGATGCATTTACAAAGTACGAAGAACAAGAAACCACGACTAACATAATTTTGCCAAAAAGTGGAACGGCCTTCTATCTAAAATAACCGATTCAAATATTGCCCGGTCGAAAGTAGCTTCTACTCTTGTATTCTACAGTCATAAAAATTGTAGACTTACGGACGGTGACACTGCCTCTATGACGCTACTGTCTTTTCCATGGTAATCTTGGTGAATAGGCTTAATATACTCTTTGTATACCACCTGCTTTTCAAAATGAAACGCTTGGCTACCGGTGAATTTCGAAATGGACCCGATATTAACGACGTAAGTGGATAAAGTCATCGGTGTAAATAAGCTACATTGTGACTTTCCTTTCCTCTTTCTCTCTCTCTCTTCGTCCCACAAACTGAAGAAGCGAGTTCAGGATCCGCCCACTCTCTCTCTCTCTCTCTCTCTCTCTCTCTCTCTCTCTCTCTCTCTCTCTTCTCTCTCTCTCTCTCTCTCTCTCTCTCTCTCTCTCTCTCTCTCTCTCTCTCTCTCTCTCTCTCTCTCTCTCTCTCTCTCTCTCTCTCTCTCTCTCTCTCTCTCTCCGCCCATTCAAATTCATTTGTTAGGAAAGGATAGCATATGAAGAAGCCATCAAGTGACTTCTTCGGTCACTTTACCTCAGTAATACCTATCTTAATACCTATCTTATGTATGCGTTGGTATTGGAGGAGAGAAAATTGCCGGTCCTCCCTCCACCTCAAAAAAATACCATCGTTCAAAAATATGTTCCTTCGTAATGCTTAGATCATATCTTCCTGAAAACTAAACTGAAAAGATAGCCATCGTAAACTTTACCATAATTTTACCATGGTCGAAATTTAACCAATACGTCTTGAACTCAAACCATGGAAAACGTAAAACTTACAATTTTCTTGCGGATTGTCGAAAATGTAAAAAAAATGTTTTCAGAAATTTTAGAGCCCTAAGTCAAAATGGAGGCTTGTGAGACAACATTGAAATTTGGTTAGTCCCAGAAATGGGACGTCGGGCATTCTAGTGTTAACAAGTAATTCACACCCTGAAAATGTCACTGAAAAGTTTTAAATTCAGCTTAAGAGGTTGAAATAGATGGTTTTCAGATACTTTTTTTCACCGATTTTGCCATTTTCTTTCGATCTCAGACCATAACGCATTGGAAGTGATCAATGAGCCCGCTTCGCTGGTCATGGAGGTAGATTTGGAATGCGAGCTGTCTGATTTTGCTGTGAATTCTTCTCGCACAATCTTATCCTTTCTCGTGTTTATGGGGATTGAAGGGATGGAAAGGAAGTGGAAAAACAAAAAGCGTACCGTATATATACGGCAGGGAGGTCCACTGACATTCAGTTGTCAGGATAACGCCAGAAATGAAAAAGGGACAGCTCAAATTAAAAAGCCAGGCTCCTGTGTCGAAGAATTCGGGAAATGCGCGATTTTTTTTTTTTTTTTTTTCCCCCCAGGCGTCCGACGATCATTTGGATCCGCAGCTTTAACTCCTTTCAGTGAACATTGAAACGCGGTGTTCGTGGAAACATCTGCTGGCTGGCTTTGCCGCGGTCAAATCCTTTAGCGTTTGATTTTTCCGCTTTTCCGGACTCGTGAATCTCGCGGATAGACCAGAAAGGTTAACAACAATTACTGAAGCCACAACCAGACGTGCAACGCGTTTTTCGCAGAGGGCGAAACAGTGTCGAACAAGCTAAAACTCTCAATCACGGTCGCGGAGTTACCGCCAAATACAATCACCAATCAGCAACCTTTTGAAATGAAGCAAAGCCAATTTAGACCAACTCTTTTCCACGGATAGAACGAGCGTCAAAAATCGAGACAGGATTATAGATATACGTTATAACACGCGTATATTAGATCGATTTAATATGACGTGTCCCATCATCAAAGTTGCGGAGTTATAGAATGGGTCTGTTGCAGACTTTTACTACAGCGATATAGAGTGTAAAAAATCTTAAACAAAATCACGTGAAAAGTCTATTGGTGGTATCAGAAAGTCATAAAATGCAGTATTAAAACTCACAAAATGCGTTTAGCTGAAACCCAAGATGGCGGTAAAATATCGAGCAACCTGTGTGCACACACTGTGAACATCCATGATGGCCAACGTTAACAACCTCATATCATCATCGGAGGTTATGAGTTTTTTTGCGTTGTGATTGGATGTGATCGATGTTGTGAGGTTGGCCATCTTGGATGTTCATGGTGCTTGCATATAGGTCGCTCGATATGGTACCGCAATCTTGGATTTCAGTTAATTGCCTCTGGCGAGTTTTTTATTGCATTTTATATATTCTGCAGGTTGTCACCAATGGACTTTTAACGCGATTTTACATGAGGTTGATCACCACTCTAGAGCGCTGTAGCAAAAGTTTGCAACAGACCTATTAACCGGATTATCGCATCAATCAAGCAAATATTACTCACATATGTGTAAACTATGCGTGTTTATATCGAGAAAAGAAATAGGTGAATCTGGAAAATGCAGGAAAACGTACATAAAGTGGACGCTTCGGGTGAAAAACGAAGCGTCTTCACCAAATTTGTTTGCGTGTCTTCCAGCATTCTCCTGTTTGACCTGTCTCTTTTATGTCAAGTCGTCACTGATTCGTTTTTTATCTTCTGTTTTTTTAATTTTTTTTTTATCTTGTTTCCTTACATCAATATGCACTGAAAATATAGCTATCCGTGATATTTTCTACGCCGGATAAAACATTTTGATTTCTTTGTGGAATGAAAATAATACGCACAGCCTAGTGGCGTCACGTGCCATCTGGCAACAATGCAGCTGCTCCATTTAAACTCATTAAATATATCGAATTTTCCTTGTGCACTGCGAACCCCCTGAATTCGATTTTTTATATGAGTTTAAATGGATAGAATACATTGTTGCCAAATTGCACGCGACGCCACTGTACTAGGGTAAAGAGAACGTTTTCGAGTCATTGGATTCGAGCAGATACATTTTGAGCAACGATTCTCGACAAAATGACGAGTAACGATGAGCTATCGAAAACTCACCAAAACTCATCGCTGAGAGCTTGGTTTGCCAATAGTTTTGATATGTTTTGGATGATAAAACGTATTCCTACCTCAATCCTTTGCTCTTTATTCCTTACTCCACACTCCGTTTTCCTTTTTTCTTTTACCCTCCCCTTTATTCCTTACTCCTCACTCCTTACTCCTCATTCCTGATTTATTATTCCTCACTCGCCTTATTCTTTATTCTGTATTCTTTATTCCTTATTCCTTATTCCTTATTCCTTATTCCTTATTCATTATTCTTTAGTGTTTCATCTTTTCTTATTACTCCTTACTCGCTATTCCTAACTCGCTTTATATATTCTTTATTCCTTATTCCTTATTCCTTATTCTTTAGTGTTTCATCTTTTCTTATTACTCCTTACTCGCTATTCCTAACTCGCTTTATATTCTTTATTCCTTATTACTTATTCCTTCCGCCCTACCTGTCAGAGAGCGATGCTCACAATGCGACTGCTCTATAGATATGAATCAATCTGCAAAATTACCACAGCCAAGAAATCACTGCCATAGCGAGGACTTTGTCTTTCTCTCTCATTGCTCATTTGATCTCATATGTTAGACAAGGACAGATAGGGGTTGAAGTCACTTAACATCACCTCTCTACATCCTTTTCTAACACATATGGCATTCAAATTGGCAAAGAGAAAAAAAGACAAATTCCTCGCAACGACTATGCAAGAAATAGCGCATTCCATTCCAAGTTGCGTACTCCCTTTGATTTAATATATACAACTGCAAGTTTTGTACTTCTATTATTTTCTTTGTCCGTGCATGTTTACATATTTGCTTTGTGCACTGCTCATTATACACTTTCACCTTATCATATATTTTCGTTAAAGGTCCATGTGGTGCTGTTATAAGAGAGTCAAGAAGTCTTCTTCACTTTTGAATATATATGCGTACGGTACCAATATTGATTTGATTTGCAAGTTGCATACATCTCTTTGTCACGCGGCGCTGCGCGTTGCATTGCACTGCATCCGCCGCGCCTCCCGCGCGACGCGCGTAGAGCCCTATAGCAGCGAAGCCGCGTTCTCGAATTGACTCTGAGTCACGCGTACAATTTAACCCCCCTCCCCCTCCCCTCCCCTCACCCTCCCCTCCCCTCCCCCCTCCCCCTCCCCTCCCCTCCCCATCCCCCTAGACCCTTTGTTCACCCCTCACCCCTCCACAAAACTACCGCCAACCTTTTTTGTTCCAGGAACTCTGTCACGTACGTTTTAACATTACCTGGGATGTGCTACGCCGCACGTAGGAGTATTTACCCCAAAAACCTGGCCAAAAATATTTGCGTGTTCTTGAATATTTGAAAATCGATTTTGCGGCTAATTTTCCAATTTAAACTCAAAACTCCTATTGCACGGTTTATGGTTGGAGAAGGCGTAAATAATTAAGAATTTTGGCTCAAACCAAAGGTCGATAGCTCATTCTTTTGCCGAGTTATTGACGCTTATTTCATAAAAAAGGCTTGACTTCAACATGTTTTTTTTAAAAAAAGGGGCAATTTCTTGCAATTTTTGACTGTTGGAGCAGTTGCCTAAAAGGGTCTACTCTAACCCCCTTGTTTTGGTTGTGCCCGGTTTTGCCCGGAATGTATTCAAAATTGCCTTTTTTTAAAAAGATAGAGCCTAAAATTAGAGATTTTTTTCATGTCCATTTTAAATTAGATGTAAAAGGGTCAAAAATGCATGGAAAAAGAAATCGTTGCCACCAAAATGAAGAACATACCATCTAAATCAACTTCCATAATCGCTGAAATGTTTGGATGCACCAACGCTTGTCCTTGATGGAAAATGTTGACTGATTAGTAACAGCGCTTCGGGCGGTGAACAACCGCAGGTGCGTCGAGCGCTCAGTTCCATGTTGTCCCCTAAACAGTAGATAAACGTAGATGTTCCGACACATCTATTACGCAATAGAGCGGTTACTTACCTCTCAAAAACCATCAATAGTTTGTTTTTTGGACGACTTTTCAATTTTCCGTTTTTGGCCAGGTTTCCGGGTCAAATACTCCTACGTGCGCCGACGCCAACTTCGGTGCCGATGCCGCCTAACCCCCCCCCCCCCCCCCCCCCCGAGCACATAGCATTGCACATGCATACATTTAAATAATTTGTCGTCAGTCTCGAGTTAGCTTCGCATATTAATTATTCTCAAGTGAAATAATTAAGCCATCTAAATATTCACCACAATGGTATAGAGATGTATAGAGACGCGACGACGCGGACTAAGACCAAAGTTGTTTAGTAAGACTTGTAATGACTTCGAGCTGACTTTCGGTCTCGTCTCGAGTACGGTTTTTTTTACGATTACTAAGCTGAAATCATTGATATGAAAGCTGAGAAGGTAACTGCATCGCTAGGAGTAAAATGCTTGACCGGCAGGCCGGTCATTTACTTCATCACTAAAGCGATCGTTAATATTATCTATGCGTAATTCTATTGGTCAAAATTTGTAAAACAAGCTTAGCCGTTGTTATGGTAACCATCTTTAAGAGTCCCGTTATAGTGAAGTACTTATGAATACATAAGCAAGCTTTAAAAAGCGGGCGCTGTAACGATGCTTACCGCATAGCAACGGCTAAGTCTTACAAATTTCGACCAATAGAATCACTCAGACACAGTTTTAACGATCACTTTAGCGATGAAGTAAATGATCGGCCCTCAACAAGCTGATCGTTAAAGAGTCCCTTGATGGAAATATTGTATAGAGAGTACCGACACGAAACGGCGCTTTATACATTCGAGAGGGGTTGACCACCTGAACGCATTCGAAGGTTAAAACTTTAGCTATATATAGTCCCTTATCAGTGGCGGATCCACGGGGGGGGGGGCACGTGATTTCAAAATTTTACAGGCGTCCCCTTCTAAAAAAAAAATTCTGGATCCGCCACTGTCCCTTATTAAGGACGTTAGATAACATGGATACTTATATAAAATTTACAATAAGGACATGAAATCATTAGAAAAAGTCATTCGATTCAATAGTGAAGGTCTGAGATTTGTGAAATTACTTTTTGATAATGCTTCACTGAAAGGGTTAAGTTCCACAGTGAACCAGTGGTGGACCGGCGGATTATTGTACGAAGGGATCAAAGCGATTGATCAATTTGTCCGGTCTTTCATCAAAAGAAAACTTCACTTAAAAGCTTTTTA
Source organism: Trialeurodes vaporariorum (assembly GCA_011764245.1). NCBI lineage: Eukaryota > Metazoa > Arthropoda > Insecta > Hemiptera > Aleyrodidae > Trialeurodes > Trialeurodes vaporariorum. The sequence continues at coordinate 25,302,469 of VMOF01000001.1, read as the reverse complement.
CAATTTATTCAAAATAACCGCGTAAAACTCTTCAGGATAGCAAGAAAAAACAGGTTGTAAGGAACTTTTTTACGTGCATTAGGTGTACGCATTTCAGTTAACAGAATAATCCTTATTGACGCAAGACTTTTCAACTCAAACTAGCGAGGGTGTTCTTTAATACTTCATTCTGCCGAGTTATGAAATTTCAAAAGCATCTGAGTCTGAGCGTCCGTGACATTTATATCTTAAAAAATCTGGCATTTAGCCATTTCTAACGACCCTTGATGTCCTCACCCTTCCAAGCTCATAAGGGTGGTCGCTTGATTCCTCCTTTTTTATACTGAAGCTCCTCTGTCACCGAGTTGCTAGGATCATTTATAGAGGCACGTATTAAAAGCCAATAATAATGTACCCAACCTAATGAGTAACCTTCATAAAAACTACATCTCAACCTTATCCCCTCTTAAAAACAGCAAGTCTGCTTCTGTAATATGCTACTAAAAGCCTCGAAGGTCCGAATATGAAAGTTTATTCTCACTGAAGAAGAATTTATAAATTTGAGTAATCGTTTCGTTTGGGAGCGAACGACTTACAACTGCCGTTTTGGGTACGTTGAATGGCGGTATTTTTTATTTCAATGGGTCCGTTGCAAACTTTTGCTACATTTTTATGGAAGTTTTACTCCCATGTAAAATCGCGTGTAAATCACGTTGAAAGCATCCAAAAATTTCAAAGTTTACCCACAAACTCAATAAATGCGTGTAACCTAATTCAAAGATGACGGTTAAATGAGTGGGTCACAATGGCAAAGTCTCGTCTAATTATAGCTTTCCCTACGATAAGTCACTTCCCTTAGCATAGAAAGTTGCTAAATTAGATTGGACTCTTCTATTGTCACCAAAAAATTTCACTCTCAGAATCGGGCTCAATGGCGGAGCTGCGCAGGTATTATGGGAGGTTCTTATGTAATTTGAGACTTATACTCTGTTCATGATAAGAAGGCGGGTGAGAATTCAGGTAGTAATGCACTATTTAGCAACAGTGCGGCTATGCTGGCTACTCCAACCCTTCGCAGTGGCCGTTGTTCTTCCGACTCCTCTCTTGGCACGAAGGATTTCCGAGAACCGACAGACTCAACAATTTACACACGTCCAGTAAAAATTGCGAACGGTGGAAAATACGAAAAAACGGACGAAATTTTCGCCCTAAAGAGCCAAAACTCGGCAAAAATAGTCGACTTTGAATATTGATGACTCTCATATATTCGATATTAGACGAAATATTCTGAATTTAATTACGACTGAAAAATACGAATTTCTGAGAGTTATCAATATTCGATGTCGACTATTTTTGCCGAGTTTTGGCCCTTTAGGACGAAAATTTCGTCCGTTTTTTCGTATTTTTGACCGTTCGCAATTTTTACCGGACGTGTGTAAATTGTTGAGTCTGTCGGTTCTTGGAAATCCTCCGTGCCAAGAGAGAGATCGGGAGAACAACGGACACTGCAAAGGGTTGGAGTAGCCGGCATAGCCACACTGTTGCTAAATAGTGCATTACTACTTGAATTCTCACCCGCCTTCTTGTCTTGAACAGAGTATATATCTCTGTGTTTTCGTGGGGAAAATGACACATTAGACAGGAATCTCCCATGATACCTGCGTATGACTCCGTCATTACAATTCTGTCGCTTCATGTGTTTTTGAAATTATCACTGAATTTTAGACATTATCCAGAGTGATTTCGCTGGGTTTTCTATCAGATTTAATGCCATTATGCCATTTTCTATGAGCAAGAGTTCCATTGAAAAATGTCAGTAAATTCAGAAAAACGGCAGCTCTGCAGCTCGTCGAAAGCAGTGGCGGCTCGTGCGATTTGGCAACAGTGTTTTTATCCCATTTAAATACATGGAAAACAATCGAAACTCGAGGAGGCTGCCAGCCTCCGCTTGAATCGATTTTTTACCTAAGTTTAAGTGGGAAAAATGCATGGTTGCCGAATCTCACGGGCCGCTACTGGTCGAAAGCCCGCACCGAGACATTCAGAACGGTAGATTCCGTGACAAATTGGCGAGAGATTCATTTTTACAACGAAGCTTTAGCGGTCACCAAAAAGGATTGGTCTCGCTCGCCGTTCCGCAATAAAGTAAACAAACGGCGCAAGAAATGTTTCTCGCTTTTGTCTCTACAGTAATGAGTGGGGGAGGGTTGTTGCAAGGAAACGCGGGTGGGTGCGGATGAAAGGGGGGAGGGGGAGAGGCGATGCTAATAGCATGGTGTGATTTAATTAGCGGTTTGATTTTGTGCGTCGCGTCGCATCGCGTGAACCGCTGTGTGTTGCCGGTTGCGTGTACTGTAGAGGCTGGCGCTCCCCACTCCGCCCGCCGCAATGCAATAATGATTTGCGGGTGTGCGAGTAGGTATAGGCCTGTACTCTGCCACGAGTTGCGAGTATAAGGCCAATTCGTGTTTTTGACAAGTGTCATAAACGTGTCTCGAGTTTTAATCAAACCCTCATTTATTGAACATTCACTGCCGGTGGCTCGGCATCGACACTCGGTAGACATAAAAGACAAGGGTGGTTTCGGAGGGGGGTTGTGAGGGACGGAGGGAGGGCGTTGGTGGGAGTCAGTCCCGAGTCGCGGTGGAAAGTGGCGGCCACGCGCGCGGCGCGCCGCGGCCTGTTCAAATATCGCTCGAGCAGCGACTCGCTCGTTGAGAGTCGCGTAGTGTGACGATGTGCGTTTCGTATGAGTGCGATGAGTGAGCCGGCGAAAGACTAATTCGTTTGTCTGGAGAGGAAAATCGTTTCTCGTCTCGCCCTTTTTATTATTCACTGTTTGTAGCTATATAATCGTTTCAATTCTTACGCGTCTCATATATTATAACATGTATAAAAGCGCTGAGGCTCAGGGACCAAATAATGTTAGGTCCCGAGCGTAACTTACGCACGGTCACGTGACCGTGCGTAAGCTCTCTTATTGGTTGAAACCGCACGCAAGATGCACGAAATTCAATGCTCGGGACCTAACATTATTTGGTCCCAGGAGGGCAGAGGGCGCTCGGCTCAAGCAATCTAGCAACGTTAAGAATTTAGTCCATTCAAAGTCACGAAAAAGGTCGAAATATTGTGGGTGCACAGTGCACTCCCTCAAATCGATATTTTAAATAGGTTTTGATGGATGAAATGCAACGCTGCCTGATTGCACACCCCGCCACTGCAGGAGGGTTACACTCAAAAACGCGGATCCATCAGGCTGACAACTATGTGTATTATTTTCATTTGAATTCTTGAGAAACAATCGATTAGCATAAAACCCTTACCCCTTCAAGAATCGATTGTTTCGCTCACGTTCAAATTAGATGAATTCATGGTTGCCAAATTGCTGCATGGATCCGCCCATTCCTTTTGACACAACAACAACAGGCAAAATGCGCAGCTTGGGTCAACGGAAAAAAGAAATAGGCCGCTTTCGTGGCTATTTCACAGAGGGGTTGCACAACAGCCTGTGATTGATAGAAAAGGGCCAAAAATCAGTGAATAAATTCATTGAAAGTCATCGCTTTCGACCCTTTAAGCTAAATTTAAAACTTTCTTTTGGCATTTTAAGGTTTCCATTACTTAATGATTTAAATGTTCTTTGTGATTGAAATTGGTATTGGAAAATCACAAATGATAGATTGGTGAGTTTAATTTCCTGAGTTTTGGCCACTTTTTGATGATATCCGACCATCGGCGTTCATGCCAGTGGCGTCGCGTGCCATCTGGCAACAATGCTACTCATCCATTTAAACTCATTAAATATATCGAATTTTCCTTGTGCACTGTGCACCCCCTGAATTCGACCTTTTATATGAGTTTGAATGGATAGCATGCTGTGTTGCCAAACTGCACGCGACGCCACTGGTTCATGCGATCTTCATATAAAAGGATGGTTGTTTGATGAACACATTTTAACTTTTCATCTTAAATAAGCCAAAAGGTATAAATTAGTAAATAAAAAAAAGTAACAAAAAAGAGTTACATGCAATTTCCTACGATGCCACGAATTACTGTTAAGAACCTAATAACAAATGTTTGTGTTAGCTCTCAGCAAATGCAGCCAACAATCTTGTATTTAGAAGGAAATTTCATCACGTTGTAGTTATGATGTTCTTCACCAGTGGCGTAGCGTGCAATTTGGGCATTGTTGCAGCTCACCCATTGAAACTTAGGTAAAAGGTCGAATGCAAAGATATTCACCGAACACCCGATATGGCTCGATCTTTTTCATGGGTTTAAATGGACGAGCAGCAACGATGCCAAATTGCAGGCTACGCCACTGCTCTTTACAAATACACGGTGGTTCCGTTTTTGTCGTATAGTAAGCCGGTACAAATATTGTCTAGTGTAGTGCGGGCTGTTTGAACTTGAAGTAATTTGCTGAGTTGATGGGTGGTTTTTGAACGTTTTTAATGTGTGCATCGTTCTTTTTGCCTAATTTTACGTAATATTAAGGGTTTTATATTGTTGAAGCAAAAGTACGCATTAGACCCATTAAACTCGTGATGGGTAAATTATAGGCTCTTTTAAGGTAAACACCCCAGTAGCCGGCACCCCTACAATTTGCACCAGTACCCGGCACCTAGTTTTCACAATGTGGAAAATATTAGTTTAGAGGCAATTTTGATGTTTTGGGTATTTTTTTCGAATGTTTCACACTTGAGGTCTCAGATTAAAACCACAGAAAACACCAGTATTGCCACCAAACTAATACTTTCCACATTGTAAAAAATGGGTGCCGGGTACTGGTGCAAATTTTAGTGCTGCCGGCTACTGGAATGTTTACCTTAATTGACCTTTTTGTTTTATGTTTTATGTTTTTTTTTTCCAAATTTTAATAAAAATATGTAATAATCCGCATTTTATCCACAGAAAAATATACCAATAGAACTCCATTGCACAAGAAAAAACGACTCCTCCGCTTGCATACATTGCAGATTTTAAAATCGTTTCTTTACGACGCGGCTCCAAACGTAAAATGCGCCTTAGGTTTATGCAAAAAGAGAGCCGAGAGAAGTCTCGGTGTTCGAGAATATGTATATGTATACACCTTGCAGGTATAAACGGAAAGATGTGAAGTAAGCAACCAACCGCCCCGCATCCTTTGTGGAAGGAGTTGTCTCGACTTACGAGTACCACGATGCGGTGTAAATGCGGAGCAGACGGATGTGAAAGAAGCGCTCATAGTTGCCAGAGTTAGCAGAAAATAATTCATCAGATTTTTTTTTTTTTTTTTTTTTTTTTTTTTTTTTTTTTTTTTTTTCGGCAGATTTAAATCCAAAATCAGCATCGGTAAATTGGATGAATCATTTTGACCACTTGTTGTTGCACTGAAAAAAAAAAAAAAAAAAAAAGGATTCCAGAAGCCAGTGGCGTCGCGTGCCATCTGGCAACAATGCAACTGCTCCATTTAAATTCATTAAATATATCGAATTTTCCTTGTGCACTGTGCACCCCCTGAATTCGATATTTTACATGAGTTTAAATGGATAGAATACATTGTTGCCAAATTGCACGCGACGCCACTGCCAGAAGCATGACGATATGTGAACCAATGTAAAGGATAGTGCAATTAGCAAAATCCTAGTGAGTGTACTATAATTAGTGAAAATGATTAGGAAATTCTAGCTCTTTAATCTTATTCTGGCATGAAACACCATACTTTTCTGGTCAAAATACTCGACTTTCTGTGGTTCGCATTGCTTCTGGTCACTGGCGCAACCAGGATCTCTTCCATCTTTCTCATTTCCCATTTGAATGTATACGTAGGAAAAGGACAGAAAGAGAGGGTTTTATCCCCTTGTCCATCCTTCTCTAACATACGTTTCTTAATGGAGAAAAGAGAGAGATGAAGAAACTCTCGTTGCGCTACTGCTTCTGGTAATATTATTAGAATTCAGAAATTATTTTTTTTCAGTGTGATTTAGCAACCAACTCTCCGATTATTACGAAATCAAAGACCAAGGAGAGTTGCTTTAGTAATATTTTTCTTTATTTCAGGATCTTGACTTGGGAGCTAATAGAAATATACCGTAGGGAATACCCCATGAACACTTCCTCTTATAATTCTAACTGAATCTAAAGGGGACCTTCACCCCACTCCGCAGCCCTCCAGATATTTTCTAGGGGAAACCCCTAGACCCTCCTTTATTCCTTTGAAGGAGATCCCCCAGACCCCCTTACATATTCTGGGGGAGACCCCCAGACCCAGTTGCATTTGTAGTTGATAAAAACGCGAAATCTTGCAACCTCGCAAGTTAAAAAATTTCAAAAATGGACGAAATTCTTTAAAAGGTCTCATTCAGGAGAGTATTAGGAACTTTTTGTTGGCAATCGTTTTACGTTGCGGCACGTTGTGGCACGTTGCAAGTATTTAAAAGTCTAGCTTTATTTTGAGAATTTTCAAATTTTGCACTAGATTAAATGAGTGACTTTGTGAGCACTGAAATGGGACATAAAGGGTTCTACTTTAAGTATATGAGATAAAAGAGTTACTACCCTAGTAGAAATAAACCTCAAGGATTCTCAAGAACCCTCAACGATTTTTGAGGGTACCCTCACAAATCATGAGGTTACCCTCAAGGTTCTGAAGGGCCCTCAAACATTCTTGAGGGCGCCATCAAAATCCTTTGAGGGTGTCCTCAAAAATCATGAGGACACCCTCAAGATTCTTGAGGGCCCAAAATATTGTTGAGGGTGCCCTCAAAATCTTTTGAGGGCAATGAAGTTACCATCAAGATTCTTGAGGGCCCTCAAACATTGTTGAGGGCGCCATCAAAATCTTTTGAGGGTGACCTCAAAAATCACGATTACGCCCTCAAGGTCTTGAAAACCAATAAAAATTGTTTGATGACGCCCTCAAAATGATGATGCAACGTTTGAACGTTCTCCCAAGCTTGAGGACCATCAACAATTGTTGAGGATGACAGCTGATATAATGTCCTCAGAAACTTGTGGACATCATTATCAAGTGATATGATGACAAGGAAGCATAAAATGTGCGATCTTACGATTCTTGGATGCCAATCCAGGGTGAGTGTGGTATTTTTTCCATGGAACAAGTGAATGATTTTTGAATTTTAATTTTTTTGCCTCCTGTGAAGTGTAACAGAATCAATTACATAACCTCCAGGCGCCACTAAAGTTCAAGAATCTATTACATAACTTCCAGGGGCTGGAACAGTGTAATAAAATCAATCACCTAACCTCCCGGCGCCACAAAAGCTCAAGAATCCATTACATAACTTCCAGGGGCTGGAGAAGTGTAATAGAATCAATTACATAACATCCAGGCGCCACAAAAGCTCAATACACCATTACATAACTTCCAGGGGCTGGATAAGTGTGAAGGAGACCATTACATAACCTCCAGGCGCTAAATGAGCCCAAGAAGCCATTACATAACTTCCCAGGGGCGAGAGAAGTGTAATAGAATCAATTACCTAACTTCCAGGCGCCACAAATGCTCAATAATCCATTACATAACTTCCAGGGGCTGGAGAAATGTGATAGAATTAATTACCTAACTTCCAAGTGCCACAAAAGCTCAAAAATCCATTACATAACTTCCAGGGGCTGGAGAAGTGTAATTAAATCAATATACATAACCTCCAGGTGCCACAAAAGCTCAAGAATCCATTACATAACTTCCAGGGGCTGGAGAAGTGTAAAGGAGACCGTTACATAACCTTCAGGCGCTAAATAAGCTTAAGAATGCATTACATATTTTCCAGGGTTCCAGTTCAAAATTAAAATCAGTGTGACTCCACCATCAAACACTGTTTCATTTATCCAGTTTCCCTGGTAAACATTTTAGCAACACAGCACCATGACCAATGTTTGTGATCGGCTTCATGATCGATGAAGCTGGCACAATGTTTTCCATGGTGCTCATGGTGCTATGATGCACTGGCACCACTACCGATGGTGCTAGCACCATGATACAAAGAAAAATTAAAGTTTTCGTACTTTGTTTATTTAATTTTAGAAATCTGATAGCAGATTCGGATTCCTCGACCAAAAATACACGAGGACACCAAGTTTCACGCCAATCGGACAAAAACAAAGCGTATTTTCTTTTCAGACGTCCGCGCAACCTTATACAGGGTGTCCCAGACCACCCGTGTAGGTACTTTTTCTCAAAAACGGCTGGGAGTAGAGAGCTGAAACAAAAAAGTCAGATAGGGAATTGACCCCAAAAAAATTCAATGAAAATATTTTCAAAGCCCCCCGAGGCCCCCCGGGAGGGTTTTGGGGGGATCGAAACACATTTTTCCATTTTTGGCGGGGAAAAGCCTATGAAAGGTACAAAAATAAGTTCAGATTCTGAAAGAGCAACTCATTGCCGACATTTTTACTCCTTTAACTTTTTCCAGAAAACCCCAATTTTTGGGGTTATGGGCCCTTTTGGGGGAAATTTTCATTCGACCACTGTGACCACACTATTCAATATTTTTCAAAAAACTGAAATCCATCTGAAAGAAGAGATCAAGACCTTTCGATTGATGTGCCACATAATACCTAAAAGTGAAAAATTAAGGCCCCCGCGCAGATTCCAAAATTTGGGGGTCTTTGGGCCCCCCCCACGTAAAAAAAGTCAAATAGCAAGGTATAGCTTGTGATACATCGATCGAAAGCTCTCAAAGAGTAGAATAAGATGACGCAATTCAAAATCGTCTACAATCATTACTTTCAAAATGGCGGCCATTTGAAAATTTTGGGTGTTCAAAGGAAAGTCCTGGGAAAGGAGTCCAAAGATGAACGATACATAAATTAAAAGGGCCCTTTAAAAAAAGCAAACGAATGGCGCAAACCGCAAATCAATCCGCCTCTTCAATCAAAAGTTATGACCGATTGAAATTTAAGCAGCCTTAAATAGGCCTTATTGAGCCCTTTAAGTTTCAATCGGTCATAACTTTTGATTGAAGAGGCGGATTGATTTGCGGTTTGCGCCATTCGTTTGCTTTTTTAAGGCCTTTTAATTTATGTATCGTTCATCTTTGGACTCCTTTCCCAGGACTTTCCTTTGAACACCCAAAATTTTCAAATGGCCGCCATTTTGAAAGTAATGATTGTAGACGATTTTGAATTGCGTCATCTTATTCTACTCTTTGAGAGCTTTCGATCGATGTATCACAAGCTATACCTTGCTATTTGACTTTTTTTACGTGGGGGGGCCCAAAGACCCCCAAATTTTGGAATCTGCGCGGGGGCCTTAATTTTTCACTTTTAGGTATTATGTGGCACATCAATCGAAAGGTCTTGATCTCTTCTTTCAGATGAATTTCAGTTTTTTGAAAAATATTGAATAGTGTGGTCACAGTGGCCGAATGAAAATTTCCCCCAAAAGGGCCCATAACCCCAAAAATTGGGGTTTTCTGGAAAAAGTTAAAGGAGTAAAAATGTCGGCAATGAGTTGTTCTTTCAGAATCTGAACTTATTTTTGTACCTTTTATAGGCTTTTTCCCGCCAAAAATGGAAAAATGTGTTTCGAACCCCCCCAAAACCCCCCTGGGGGGCCTCGGGGGGCTTTGAAAATATTTTCATTGAATTCTTTGGGGTCAATTCCCTATCTGACTTTTTTGTTTCAGCTCTCTACTCCCAGCCGTTTTTGAGAAAAAGTACCTACACGGGTGGTCTGGGACACCCTGTATACCCGAATTTCGTCTCCCATCATCAACTGTCGGAACAGTGTATCGGTTAGGGTATAAGACTAGGAATCGGAAGGTTACGGGTTCGAATTCCGGTCAGGTCGGTACGATGTATGAAAAATATGTGACCAGTGAAGTTTGAATAAGTACATACGAGTCTACTTTTTGTCGACTACATAAATCCCCAAAATTATCCCCTCCCCACCACCCCCTCCCCTTTAACGCCCCATTTCATCCCCGAACGTATCCGAGAAAAACCATCAAGCTTTTTTGAGGGCGCCCTCAAGATTCGTTGAGGGCACCCTCAAAGCCCTCTGTTCCAATTACCCTCAATGAGGGCTTTTCTCTTGAGGGCCTTGAGGTTTATTTCTACTAGGGTAAGCATATCATGATGAGTCTCTTCCAAGCCATATACAGGGGCGTGCCGTGGTTTCCAGAGAGGGGGGGCAAGAATGCAATCTTGCCGCCCTTCGCGAACAAAATTATAAATTTGATGACCCTTTTTTTTTTTTTTTTTTTTTTTTTTTTTGGCTTGTTACGCACTGATTTTGCCGCCCTCTGACATTCATTTTGAAATTTGATAACCTTTTTTTTGGGTTTTTCACCCTGATTTTGCCGCCCCCCCCGAGAGTGCCGCCCGGGGCAAGGGTACCCACATGCTCCCCCCACGGCACGCCCCTGGCCATATAGGTTTGTCTAAATAACCAAATTACATCACTGACCAATATTTATACGTAACGGTCGGTGACTCAACTTTCGAGGCATGTTTATACTTACCTTCAATTTGATAAGATTCAGCACGTGATATCATATACTTTCTGCTATCAGATTAAGCTAACTTTGGCCGTTCAAGACACTTCAAATGGTATAGAATGAGGAGATACCTGATTTTCCTCAATTTCTAAGTCGATATTTTGATTTTTTGCCACTTTTTGACGATCTCAGACTATAGTGTGTTCGGCATGCGATTTGGAAACGTTTCTTTTTCCTATCTAAACTCATTAAAAAGGCCGAAATGCCTGATCATCGCACATGGCGAAAGCATTCGACTTTCTTGGTGAATTTAAATGGAGAAATTCACTTGTTGCCAAAAGTCTTACCTTGCCACTGTCTGAAGGTTCTCAGCGTGATTATTGGTTTTCTTTGGATGATTTAGTTATAAGTGTTCACGCTCCTTGCTGCAACAAAAGTTTGCAAGAAACGCATTTCTAAATCAACAAAAAAGACATTGGCTACAAACTAGCAAATAAACACTCGTTGACTTAGTGACGAATTTGCAAATGACGAAAATCTCTCCGTTGATTTAGCAATAAAATTTTCGGTTTAATAGAAATATCAAGTTTTATACATTCCTGCCAATTTGCCGATCTTTAGTGCAGTAGCGGCTCGTGAGATTTGGCAACCATGCATTTTTCCCACTTAAACTTAGGTAAAAAATCGATTCAAGCGGAGGCTGGCAGCCTCCTCGAGTTTCGATTGTTTTCCATGTATTTAAATGGGATAAAAACACTGTTGCCAAATCGCACGAGCCGCCACTGCTTTAGTGTCATGTATCTTTTACATTTTATAGAATCCATCAAGTATTTAACCCGTTGAAGTAAAGATCACTCATTCCAACTGAACAATATATAACTAGTTCCTACACCGGGTGTCCCAGACCACCTGTCTATACACTTTTTCTCGAAAACGCCTGGGAGTTGAGAACTGAAACATAATAGCCGTTCAGTAATAAAGCCTATAAAAGGTACGCAAATAAGTTCAGATTCTGAAAGAGCAACTCATTGCCGACATTTTTGGTCCCATAATTTTTTCCAGAAAACCCAAATTTTTGGGGTTATGGGCCCTTTTGAGGGGAAATTTTCAATCGGCCACTGTGACCACACTATTCAATATTTTTCAAATAACTGAAGACCACTTGAAAGAAGAGATCAAGACCTTTTGACTGATTTCCACATAATACCTAAAATTGACATAATAAGGCCCCCACCTAGAATCCAAAATTTGAGGGCCTTTGGGCCCCCCTACGTAAAAGGTCAATTAGCAAGGTAGGGATTGTGATACATAGATTGAAAGCATCAAAGAGTAGAATAAGATGACGCAATCCAAAATTGTCTACAATCATTATTTTTAAAATGACGGCCGTTTGAAATTCATGGGTGTTCAAAGGTAAGTCCTGGAAGAGAGTCCAAGGTGGAACGATACATGAATTGGAAGGCCTTAAAAAAGGCAAACGAATAATGCAAACCGCAAATCATTCAATCAGAAGTTATGACTGAGTTATGGTTTTCTCCTTTTTTGAGCTCTTTTAAGCCCCCAAAGCCTCCGTCTCCACGGACCGCCACCGAACAATGACCTAAAGATATACTCAAATCAGTCAACTTTGCCTCAATGGGTCTGTTGCAAACTTTTGCTAGAACGATTAAGAATGTTTGATATAATGTGAAATCGTCTGAAAAGTTCATTGGTGGCATCAGAAAGTCATAAAATGCAACAATAAACTTACAAGAGGCGGTCAATGATATCCAAGATGGCGGAGAAATATCGAGCAATTTGTATTGCATGCACCACGAGCATACAAGGATGGCCAACTTTGACAACCTCACTGGAGGTAGAGGTTATGTGTTTATTTACGTTGTGATTGGGCGTGATCGATATTGTGAGGTTGGCTATCCTTGGATGTTCGTGGTTCATGCATACCAATTGCTCGATATTTCTCCGCCATCTTGGATTTCATTAAACGCCTCTTGTGAGTTTATTATTGCATTTTATGACTTTCTGATGCCACCAATGGACTTTTCAGGTGATTTTGCAATAGATTATACACTCTTAATTGTTATTGTAGCAAAAAGTTTGCAACAGACCCATTGATTGAATCACTGATATGGATCGTTGAACGTCGTGAAATATGTCAGCTCTCATGTTCTATCCTGCTGTGCTCACGCGGTGTTTGTTTTTGAATCTTTTCTGGCAACTATGGAAACACGCTCGAGTAATGTAAATCCGCGCTCAGACTCTGCCGAGAAGTGGTTGAAAAAGGGGGGCATGGAAAGGATAAGGGGAGTAAATCTGATCATCGGCGGCAGGGAGGGGGGAGGGGGGTTCGGTGTTTGAGAGCATTTGCAGTTACTGTTGCAGCCGCAAAGTTACCAAACTGTCAGTTAAATCCCAATTCACCCTCTTTTTTCATGAATATAAATGAAACGAGCAAATTCCTGTGCAATCTGACAACGAACTTCTGTCGCGTCCAAACACAATGAAATAAAATGCAACATCGCTTTTAATTAAACTCAAGGCAAGTTGTGCTCCAGTGAATGTGCACGGCGCATACTTTGTGTGCTCGTATCTCAGCCCTGGTTGCTGCCGAGTCGTCCCTTTATATTTTGGAGAATGATAGGAAAGAAAGTACGCGAATGTCATACTTGCGTATGTTATGTGTGACAATGAAATCAACAATGTGTTTTATAACTATTTGTCAGTTCACATACGTGCTTTTGAGCTACCGCAGATGCAGCCAGTATGAAAATCTCTTATGGAAAATTTTCACACGGGCTCAGTTTGTTTACTTCCCAGGGAGCATTTTATAGAAGTTTGAACTTCTATATAAAAGCTTTTTTTTTAGTAGTCTAGAAAGAAATATTTTTTAGTAATAGGGTAAATGGGTCTGTTGCAAACTTTTGCTACAACGATTAAGAGAGATGAATCTAATGTAAAATCACCTGAAAAGTCCATTGGTGGCATCAGAAAGTCATAAAATGCAATAATAAACTCACAAGAGGCGTTTAATGAAATCCAAGATGGCGGAGAAATATCGAGGAATTTGTATGCATGCACCACGAACATCCAAGGATAGCCAACTTTGACAACCTCACTGGAGGTAGAGGTTATGTGTTTGTTTACGTCGTCATTAGTTGTGATCGATATTGTGAGGTTGGCTATCCTTGGATGTTCGTGGTGCATACATACAAATTGCTCAATATTTCTCCGCCATCTTGGATTTCATTAAACGCCTCTTGTGAGTTTATTATTGCACTTTATGACTTTCTGATGCCACCAATGGACTTTTCAGGAGATTTTACATTAGATTATACACTCTCGGTCGTTGTAGCAAAAGTTTGCAACAGACCCATTCAAGGGTTAGAAAAGTTGTGTTTTTTATAAAGGAAATGAAAAGACTTTTGATGAGCTGAGAACAAAGATTCCTTCTAAATAAGTCCAATTGTTCCGGATATGAGATTTTGACCCAAATAACATTGTTTTAAAAGGAAATTCCGCGTAGTGACTTCACCACGCACACGATTTTTTACAACTTTACACGTGTGTATCTCCAAAACTGGAACACTTAGGAAAAAAACCGAACGCACCATTGTTCTCATCTCATCAATAACTATCATTTCCTCTGCGAAATGCATACAATTTCAGACCCTTGCAACTGCCCCATTAAAAATTAAAATAAGTGTTCATACATAAGAATATAAAAAGTCACTTAAAAACAAAGAAAATAGCAGAAACAACAGTAATTTAAAGCTTATTGATGGAATTGGAAAAAAATTGTCTGACCAAAAAAATTACTTTATTTTTATTTTTGAATACTGAATACATATCTTAAATAGACTCCTCTCAAAATCATCTGTACACTTTTGACTTTTTTACTATCAACCCTCACTCCTCAGTTTTATAGGTAAAATTTATATCCAAACAAATTCTGTTTTTTTGTTAAAGGAAACCTATTCTAAAAAAATGTAATACAACCATAAAATCTACTGTTTTTGGGAAGATTTCGAGTTCCTTGAGAACTATTGAAGAGCTTACAAATATTTATTTTTTTAACTACTAAAAAATAACTTTTTTATAGACGTTCAAACTCTTTATAATAATGCTATCTGGGCTCTTATGTTTTAACCTTTAAAATTGAAAAAAAAAAAAAAAATTGTGACATCCATTTGAAATTTGTTTGAAATAAAGAAGAAAGTATTTTGAAATGTTTTGAAAAAAATTGCCTGATATGAGGAAACTGACGCATGACATAAAGAAGCAAAATTTTCGCGCCTGAATAGTTTCTATCAGAAGTTTATGTCTTGATAGCTACGCTAAGACACTTACATTTTCGTTAAAAACCAAAACCTTTTGAATTAATTACAATTTTTGATTTAAGGTCAAAAAATAGGAGGCAAAAAAACCAGAAACAAATTGTCAATTTTCCTTCACTCTGGGATAGGACTTCTAAACCTGGCCAATTAAACCTTATTTCAACATTTGAAGCTCGTTGCAAAAAAATATGCAGGTGGCAAACAACTTTTGGTGGGGCGGATTAACCCTTGTGAACCTGAGGTATTTCGGTAACACAAAGGACTAAGGGGGGTATTTTTGTACCCCAAGGATATTTTCATGCAGCACAGTCAGTATCAATAATTTTGAAACTTTAATGGATGGATTATGTATTTAGTACCCTAAGAGAGTAATTTATGTGAAATTTGAGTAAATTTTTGCTATGTTGCCAAATTTACACCTACTTTTAAAAAAAATGTCAAAATAAAGAAAATGGAAAAAATGAAATGAGGTACCATCTTATTTTTCCATTTTTGATAAATTTCCAATTTTTTTTCAATGATCTGACTTAATATTCTTAATTTACATAAAGTTTCCGTAAAATTCACTGTAATAGATGGTTCCAAACTTAAAACTGGCAGGACGAAGGGGGGGGGGATATTTGTTCCCCAACACTTTAAATTTCTATTATATCGACAAAACTTCATACAAATTAATGAAATTTGGTGGACGTGTTCTAAGTATCCTAACTTAAAATGTCATGAAGTCCCAAAAAATTGTGAGCAGTTTTGACAAAATGGCGTCAAAAAAACTGGCCTGGGGTACAAATCTATCCCCCCTTAGGCTCACAAGGGTTAAGATAGAAAAAAATGGTGATAGTCATGAAAATTGAGTGGGAAAAAAAAATATGATAGTCATGAAAACGGAGTGAAAAAAAATCAGATTTTGCATTTAAGAATTTAATAAGATAAAAAAAAAACCTCTATTTAGGTGCCTGTGCCGAATATTATATACACTATACAGTTTGGTTTCTCATCAACCATAACAGCTTTTTTGACTTATGTTGTTGTAGATGAAAAATCAATACAGGCAAACCCTAAAAAGTGCTGCAAACGTTGCTCGCGTAATTATCGTATTTCTGTTAAATTTTACAAACTCTCGGGTTTCGGATCAAAACAGTCAAATAAAGGAATTGCTAATGCTTGAATTGTGACGGAAGCCATCAAGGACAAAAACGTGTGTCGTCCAAAGTGTACGTTGGGCGTTTTTGTGTGTGGACCATGAATGTTAGGACAAGAAGGATTGGACACAATCGAATGTGGACGAAATACTTTGGACTGAACGTTAATTGGACCAAATGTATCGGACATACTGTCTTGCCACCATTTCGCTTCGCGTTTGCCTAGTAATGGTTAAAGTCGTAAATTAACCTATTAATTAGCCCAGACATTTAGGAAGACCGTGATTTATACAATCATTTTTTTTTTGGCCAAGTTATTTTATCAATGTGACTCTCTGTGCGGTGTGACGCAGCATCGGCGGCGGTGGGTATCGATAATAGCGCGTCGTATTTGCTTCCGTCAGCGTAAAACTTGTCTCGCCGAACAATCCTAAACATCAGGGAGAGGGAGCGAGTCAGGGGGGAGGGGGGAGAGTGGAGAGGAGTGGAGAAGGGGGTGGTGAAATAGGAGGGGGGGTGGAACGCACTTGCGGAATTGAAACAAAAACACGGTGGCAAATTCGATATGATGCAGGCGGTGGGTATGGGGGTGCAGTGTTCACTGTTTCCCGTTCACTCGACTCGTTTTCTTCAAGTAAATCCGTTGGAATTAATTAAACACGCCCTCGGGAAGAAAGTTGCTGTTCGGGAACACGGGGGATCATTAATTTAACAACGGTTGGTTCCTTAGGCACCGTTGCCGGCTTTGAGAAATGGAGAAAAAAAGGAAGAAGAATAAAAGAGAGAACGTGAGGGAGAGCGGGAGAGGGAGAGGGACAGAGAAAGAGCGAGAGAGAGAGAGGGAGAGAGAGAGAGAGAGAGAGAGAGAGAGAGAGAGAGAGAGAGAGAGAGAGAGAGAGAGAGAGAGAGTAAGGGGAGAGGGAGAGGGAGAGAGAGTGAGAGAGAGAGCGAGTGAGAGAGAGAGAGATAGAGAGAGAGAGAGAGAGAGAGAGAGGGGAGAGAGAGAGAGAGAGAGAGAGAGAGTAAGGGGAGAGGGAGAGGGGGAGAGAGTGAGAGAGAGAGAGAGGGAGAGGGAGAGGGAGAGAGAGAGAGGAGAGAGAGAGAGAGAGAGAGAGAGAGAGAGAGAGAGAGAGAGAGAGAGAGAGAGAAAAGAGAGAGGAGAGAGAGAGAGAGAGAGAGAGAGAGAGAGAGTAAGGGGAGAGGGAGAGGGAGAGAGAGTGAGAGAGAGAGAGAGGGGGAGGGAGAGGGAGAGAGAGAGAGGGAGAGAGAGAGAGAGAGAGAGAGAGAGAGAGAGAGAGAGAGAGAGAGAGAGAGAGAGAGAGAGAGAGAGAGAGAGAGAGAGAGAGAGAGAGAGAGAGAGAGAGAGAAGAGAGAGAAGAGAAGGGAGGAGAGGGAGAGAGAGTGTGAGAGAGAGAGAGAGAGAAAAAGGGAGAGGAGAGAGAGAGAGAGAGAGAAGAGAGAGAGAGAAAGAGAGAGAGAGAGAGAGAGAGAGAAGGGAACGCAAAAAGAGGGGAAAAAATCAAAAGGTATACGATTTCAAATAGAACGCATCCTCGCAAATCTAGACCAGAAAATATACTAATCTGAGCGTGACTATATATATTTAACCGAGCACAAATTTAAGCCCGCAAGGGGGAAGGGGAGAGGCATGGACGCTGTGTATGAGTGAGTAACAGCATTAGAATTCAAGCTTTTATTCCAACGTTTTTATTTTAGTGTGTATTTTTCCGATCACGTTCCAGTTTTGGGTCCTTGCTCGCCGCGCAGGCAGGATGATGCTGGAGAGAGGAGAAACTGACAACTGTACCGTGTGTGCATTGTATAGCTGATTGCGCGTTAAAATTAATTCACAAAAAAATAAAAAATAAATAAAAAACGTACTCGCGGATATTAGAATAAATAAATGACTGAATTTCCGAGAGTAAATACTAGATAGTAGTGCTCGGTGCATCGAAAATATGATTCAAAGTTTGTATTAAAGCGAAGTTGGAATTAAAAAGTGTGAGTTTACGCAGTTATGGCTACACTTATATACCCTTTTAAGCGTGCCCATAAAGTACATGCTTTTTTTTCTCAGTACCCGATCAAACTTAAATGAAAGTCTCTTGTTAGGAGAGAATGAAGCAATTGATTGAATATCGACTGGAAAATTCGCTGTAGTCAATTCCGACGTGCTACTAATTTTGTATTCTTCGTTTAAGATGATTCGAGCGGACCTTTTGCAGATTAAAGCCTTTGGAAAAGCTTTTGGAAATTTAAATTGAAATCAAAGAAAAAACAAAAAATCCAAGAATTCCAGCACCTGCGACATTTTTTATGGGTTTTTTGAGCCCACGAGTATGGTTTAGAATTATTATAACCCCAAATTACGATGTTTATTTCACCATAAGCTTAGTGAGTGCGAGTGATCATATGTCTATCTGCCTCACTCGCACTCATTTAGGATTATGGGAATTTTCGTTTTTCAAAATTTCCGGTTATGATATTTGTGAGTGTTATACAGCTTGAGACTTTCAGGGTGTTTTCCTGAGAAGTTTGCAAGTGCTGAAGTGCCTCAAACGCGTACTTTTAGCACTAATTCGTCAATTTTATAGAAAAACTGTTGACTTTCTGAGCAGTGCTAGTCGCGCTATCCATCAGATTGAAATTTGGACAAGCTATGCCTGGAATCACCTTTTAATAAGATAATAGAAATTACTTTAAATGCTCAGATTTGTATAAAATTCAGTAAAGAATGATAGGTTTTCACAAAGATTAAAAGATTCAAAGATATACATACGCCACTACGACAACGTTAGCAACTGTTGAGTGCCTTCAGTTCACGTTAATGCAACACGCTGTTTAAGAAACAAAAAGCACGGGCCATATGATACGGCCAATCAGAGGGGAGAAATAAAGGAGTATAATTTAGAATAACTACATTTAGTTGTTTTTGTGGAATGGGAATCTAGCGAGAATTTGGGTGATTCCAACCTCCAAATGCATCATTTAATCTGTAATATCCAATGAGCTATAACTTTAGAGTGGCACATCAAGGAACGTTCCGCTGGTTCATTGTTGTCACCTAGGGCGCCGCCATCTTGCCGTAAAAATCGATTTTGAGGTTAAGTTTTGTAGGTTATTGTTTCCGGTCGTTTCGTAAACAAACTCGGGCATCGCCGGAAACGGCCTGCAAAATTTAACCTCAAACCTTAGAATCTGCCGTCCAAATTCCGCTTTTTCCCGGGATTCCTTCTACCCTGTGTGGCACAAGGTGGACCAGCCCGCTGCCACTCTAAAGTTATAGCTCATTGGTAATATCTTGTTGTTTTTGGTAGTTTTGGTCGTGGAACGAGGCATAACTAAGCATTTTCAAAGATGTAGAATTCATAATCGCATACAGGTGGCATTAACTGTATGATCTAATAGCCTTAATTTATGATAAAAAATGGGCTTAGTTATGGGAGAAAGCATTAAATCAGAGTTTATGTTTCTAACCAGAGTTCAAATCACCCGAATTCTCGCGAAAGGGCTTTTTGAAAACAACAACAATGACATTTGGGTAATTCCAACCTCTAAATGCATCATTGAATCTAGTAATATTTTGTTGATTTCAACAGTTCTAGTCATGGAACCAGGTGTAAGTAAGCATTTTCGAGGATGTAGAATTCATAATCGCAAAAAGATCGCAGTAATTAATTCTTTGATTCAATAGCCTAAATTCCCTCTCAAATATGAGCAACAACACCGAACTTTGCCCTATAGAAGGTAACTTTTTTACGTTATTCAATGAAATTTTACCGAATTCCTATACCTTTCGGACCCATCCCTACGTTACTGAGCTGTACTAAAAAAGAAAAAATAAGCTCGAAAAAATGAAAAGAATAAGTGAAATAATGATTTTTGGGTAGGCTAGCCCCTAAGTAATTTTAGAGGTGGATTATGCCATTTTATAAGACAAGATTTTTTTATAAAATATCTGAACATAGAGCAAGAAAACAAGAAAAACAATCCACCTAAATGTCCTCTTAAATATGCGCAACGACACCGAACTTTGCCCAAAAAAGGGTAATTTTTTACGTTTCTCAGAGGAATGTTACCAAATTTGTATACCCTCGGACCCCTCCCTAGACGGTTTTTTGACCCTAGAAACCCCCCTCCCCTCCCGCTAAAATGTATGGGTACGTCACTGAGCTGTATTAAAAAAAAAAAAAATTAAAAAAAAAAAATAAAAAAATAAGTACAAAAAATGATAGGAATAAGTGAAACAGTGATTTTTGGGTTGCTTACCTCCCAAAGATATTTTAGAGGTGGAATATGCCATTTTATGCAAGGAAAAAAAGACTGACCGAATTTACCATCTGCATAGCTGATTTTGGAGTCTGCTATCAAGGATGGTAAATGTTACCATCATATGCAGCCTCGTAGTAAAATCACCTACAAATTATCTTAATTTACCACATAAGGTACAAAGCAGAGCCATTAGTCCTGCATCGACGATTCGACGCAACCCGCACTACAGGTAGCCCGAACTTCGCTCGGTCTTGAGAGAACAAAAGAAAAGAAAGATAAGAGAGCATCAATTTTATATGTGATGAGGGTTGCGTCGAATCATTGATGGAGGACTTATGTCTCTGTTTGTGCGTTGCATTCACGGTACGATGGCAAAATTTTACCATACTTGATATAAGACTCCAAAATCAGCTGTTTAGATGGTAAATTCTATCTGTCTTTTTTGCCCGTGGAGGACAAGTGGGTTTTTTTTTTTTTTTTTTTTTGTTTTTTTTAATTTTTTTTAATTTTTTTTTATAAAATATCAAAACACAGAGCAAGAAAAACAATCCGTGCATCGGAGAAATGATGGCAGTGGCGTCGCATGCAGTTTGGCAACAATGTATTCTATCCATTTAAACTCATGTAAAAGATCGAATTCAGGGGGTGCACAGTGCACAAGGAAAATTCGATATATTTAATGAGTTTAAATGGAGCAGTTGCATTGTTGCCAGATGGCACGCGACGCCACTGAATGATGGTGAAATAATGGTCTTGAGAAGTTACAACTGAAGCAGTTACAAGTTTTTGCAATGGGAGTTAATTAATCCTCCATTATTCAGGAGCGCACACGGACAGGAACGATAATGCGCAAGCTAGCTCAAAGAAGTAGGAGAGGAAAAATAAAAACATTTCGGGATGGGGGAGCCACCAGTAAAAGCAGAAGGTCAAGTTTTTGAACTTCAGGGTCCGTCCGTCGTGAAAAAAGAGTTTTTACGTTTTGAGAAAGTGCATGGTTTCTCAATCCATTTCTAACTGTACTTCTATACTTATATTCTTATTTATGTATTTTTCGTTTAAAATCGATCTACACAGGAAAAAGCTGTAGTCATAATACCAGATTCTTGTGATCCACGGAAAAAATACTATGGTGAAAATAACCATACGGATACCTGATTTTGGCACCTGCTAGATGTTATAGTAATGTTAACCAGAAGTATATTATGTTTTTACAAGGTACTAGGTGATGTTACCTGATTGCATGTCGAATTTACTCAAAGTATCGGTAAATGTACCATACGTCTGGTCAAGTTTACCATAACATCTAGCAGGTGCCAAAATCAGGTATCCGTATGGTTATTTTCACTAATCTTTTTTTTCCGTGTATTACTAGAAGCACAACAACATGTGAACAACAGAAAGTCTATAGTACTTTGACCAGAAAATTCTGGTGTTAATACCAGATTATGGTCCTAGAACTATGATTTCCTAAAATTTTTCAAGAACTATATGATACAAACACTAGAATTCTGGTAACTGTACGATCCCTTACATAGGTTCAAATATTCCCTTTTTTCTGTGCATGCGCTTATTTAAAATTTGGTCCATATTTACGAGTAGTTTTTATATTTCAGTGAAATAATTTTACGACAAGGCGCAGGCCGCAGGGCTCTCAAAACTTCTCCTCTGATAGTCCGGGGCACAGCCAATGTAATTTTAAATGGGAAAACAGAATTACGAGCAGACCTATCTTTTTGGTGGGCTTTTAGTCGCTGACAAGGTGGAGGGCTTTCAAAACGTCCCCTCTGCTCTTCCGGAGCACCGGAGAGTAGAGCACGAGTAGACCAGTTTATTTTTGGTGGACTTTCAGTCACTAACAAAGCGCAGGGCTCTCAAAACATCCCAATGTGCTGCATAGGGTTAGGTTAACTATTTTAAATGATAAAACTAAGAATGTTTTTAAGTACTGACCATACTTTTAAGTATAAGTAAATACTCAAAGTTAGCATTTTTTTCAGTGTATTAAAAGGGGGTCTGAGGATCTCCCTCAGAGTAATAAAGGAGGGCATAGGCTGGGGGTTTCCCCCAGAAAATAGATGGGGGCCTGGAGGCCCCCCTCCATATTAAGTTAGACAAGAGAAAGTGTTCGTGAGGTATTTTCTACTGTTTATTTGGTGTACTCATCATCAGTTTTATAGGTTTTTGTGCAAGAGTCAATTCTTCAATCACCTGTAGAAAGTTAGAAAGAGCCCCATTCAAGCTTATCCAAAGGAAAATTCCCTAATGTGCGGAATTATTTTACACATGTGTTAGAGAATGACAGTTATAGGGAGAAACTCACCTGGCCCACACATAATTTTCAAATGGGCGAACCTAAAGGAAAGGAGAGCAAATTCTAGAATGCACTTCTAAGTTAATCCAGAATCACCCTGGTCTCTGGTTACCCCATCTGTCCGCCAGCTGTTGGCGCGCTGATGCGACAAAATCAACTGATATTTAATCCGCTTGACTCCAATCCTGCAACTTTAAATCCGACTTTAAATCCAACAAACATGGCATTAAAGACACGTACGGGGCTTCATTCATTGTTTTTTATCTAAATTAAATCCAGTTTTACGCTTTCTTGCACATATCTTTTCCTCCTTGTCGCAATATCAATTAGATTATAGTAAAAAAAAAAGAGGATTATCAATACAAAGATTTAGATCAGTTAATCTTTGGGATATGGATCAAATAGTGGGTACTTATGAGTCAATTAGTTCGGTTATGGAAACAGTTTATTTGCTATTACTTCATTACTTAGAGAGATTAGGGGCAGAAAATGTTTTTAAATGAAACAAGATACATATGGGACGGTTTAAACCCTTACATAGCAAGGACTAGTTTACGCGGCTGTAACGAACCATGATTACAACCTGGGCCGATTTCCTCGTTTTTTTCTTTTGGTCTATTTCACATCGATTCAGACTTCATTTCGGATAAACGCAAATATATGTAGATGAAAACACTACAATAGACAGGGTCTCGTCGGGTACCTTAAATTCGTCGTATAGGCAATTCCAACTCCATCAAGTACGAACAGTTAACTACTTTCCCTTTAGAAACGGAGGAGTGGTGTTCTCTTGAACTAACCTGGTCCTTAAAAGGTTAATTTCTCGATAAAAGTGACAATTTTCAAAAATTGTTTATTAGAAATGAAATGTTTTCCCCGTTTGGATAAAACTGCACCATCGATATATTTTTTTCACCGGTTCTCAGAGATTACGTACGAAGCTAAAATTTCCAATTTTTACAATATGGTCCTATTCGAGATTTTGTCTAATAAATAAGTGAAACATTTATCGTTCCATATTTTAAAATGTCCGAAGTTTTCAATCAACCATGCAGCTATAGAAAATCCGCAAAAAGTTATGCCCAGAAATCAAATGATTCGTATGGCACACAGGATCCAATTAATGGTGGAGAAATAGATATCAAGCTGGTGCGGGAATCTACTCCTGACAATTGTAATGTCCTGATGAAAAAAAAAAAAAAAAAAAAAAAAAAAAAAAAATGGAATAATTATTTCATCACGATGCAAGTTTGCTCTTTCTACAATCTCAATGTATTTCATTTGACAACAGGATACAGTTAAAGACATCTTCTATGAAAAAGTGGGTTTGCTCATTACTTTAATTAATAATGTATTTAATTGAATGGTTGATTTATGTACGTCTGAAATTACTGAACGAAATGAATAAATTGCACATATTTGCAATCAATGAGTGCAAGTGAGACAGATATACAATACATAGTACATAGTATCACTAGCACTCACTAAGCTTATGGCGAAATGAATTTCATAATTTATGGTTATATTCTCAACTTTTGTTTCGGAAAAAAAAAAAAAAAATTGAGCAGTTGCTGACGTTCTTGGATTTCGCGTTCTTCCTTTGTTTACAATTTAAAATGAAAAAAAAAAAACACGACTTTTCCGAAAAGCAACAAGTAGCGCCATCCATCGGATTGAAATCTGGAAAAGTTTCGCCTCTGCGGAATCGCACCTCAACCCCCAAGACAAACATTTTAAAATATAACGGGGGAAATCAAGGATGCACTTGAAATGATCAGCACATGAAAAAAAAGGGAGGAAAAAAAATTCAGGGGAAATCTTAAATTGATGGGGGGGGAAGATGCAGCCATATATCCAGCCGCAGTACACCTATACACATGCACAATCCGAAGAGCAAATACTTTTTGAGAGCGTCTTTTCCACTCATGAGAGGTCAATTATAACTTCACGGAGCGGGTACCGAGTTTTTGCTCTCGTTCGAAGAAATTTGTTCCGAGCGGTATATATCATACTGCTTCCTAATTACAGCTGTCGAGAGCTCGATTTATATCGAATATAGGATGTTCGATAAGCGCCGGGTTTGGAAATTGGTATTAATCATGAGCGAAAAATTTTTTTCCCTTCGCTTTTCATTGCTTTCTGTAAGTGAGTGTTCTTTTGTTAGTGTGAGTGTGAAAATGTGTTGGTCATGGTGTTGCCAAATTGACTGCTTGGATTTTTGTATTGTATAGTTTTCGTATATTTTTGAGTCGTATGTTTATTACCAATTTGAGTCATTGCAAAGTACTTAGATTATTAAGCAGGGCGTCAAACTAAAGCAGCCCTTGAACTGAAAACCACTCCGAAACCCCCTTTTTAAACTTATCTCGAGCCACAAACCACACTGAGCCTTCTATTCTAAGACTTATTCTGAAATACAAAAAAGCTCAAACGACAAAAAAACATGGGCTTTTTTGTGAAAGCAAGCTAGCGTATTTAGACCCGGGAAACAATGCGGTAATGTGGAAATTTTTTCTTTCATTTTGTCTTTATTATTATTACTGTTGTAGTTATTTAGTCGACATTATTGTTTATCCGTAGATATATTTTTTATGGGTTTTCCCCGTAGGCAATACGAGATGATTTACCTTTAATACGTGGAAAATAATATTATGTCAAAAGTATGCTAGTATTTAATCAACTAATGAAAAATTGTGTGTCTCAATAAAATTCTAGATGATACTTTTTAATTTTTTTTTTTTTTTGAACAATTTTGGTCGTAACATTTTTTATCGTCTCAAAAATTTGGGGGGGGGAATTACTCTAAAAATAACATAGTCTTCACTATTCCATTTACAGTGAGATATTGCGAAATTTTATATTCTAAAATTGAATGAGCATTGGTCAAAAAATTACAAGCCAAGCCAGTCTTCGTCGAACTTTTATTTTGAAATGCTGAATATCTAAAAACTGGATAAAACCAGATCAATATACCGTGTGAACCTCGAAACGAACCAAGAGCCCTAGCAAAAACTTTGCTTTCTAAGGTCTGAACCCTCTAGGTTTGGTGGCTCCCCATAAATTTCAATGTATATCCGTGAGTAATTAATAATTTACGTCAAGTCTCACTGATGATTTCGATTAATCGATGTCTCCTTCCAATAAATCTATGGAAATAAATCGATTCTTTTAAGGGGGTTTAGCGAAGCAGCTTCTGAAGAATCGATACTTTTGCATGCATTCAAATTGAGAAAAAGACAAGAAGCGATTACCAACATTTTTCAGCGTCAGTAAAAAGTCCCGTCAACGTGGAGCTATATCCCAACGAGCCGTACTACATTTCAGTAGAGTTGAAGTCTAATGGGTAACCATGAAGGATTTTTAGGTTAGGTTTACGGTGCAATTTATTCCAATTATGTCCATGTATTTTAGCGCAACCACACAAGGGATCGAACCATGTATCAAAACACATGGGAATAGATGGACAAAATTTCACCTGAAACCTAACCTAAAAATCCCTTTATGGTGGTTACGCAGGTTTTTTATGAACTGCCACTCTACATAAATGCATAGCTCGTTTAATTACCCAAACTTTTGAATTTTGGCAACACTGTAGCTTTAAGCAGCATGGGCCGAGAGGTTCAGCTCAACACAGCAATATGGCAAGCGGCCAACCCAATTCGCCTCTACTTACTGAAGCATATTCCTGAATGGCAAAGCATCCGAGCAACCGGTCAAATAGCGTCAGACAACACAACGTTGCCAGATTTAAAGATTTACCAATTTCGCTCGAGTTTAATCTAAAAGTCAGGGAGTTTTCACGACAATCCGACAACGTTGAACCTTTAGGATCAATGAAAAGCATTTGACACACAGATATTTTTAAACCCAAATTTCTGAGGGTTTTAAAATTTCTCCCGACTATCGATTAATTATACCCCCGGCCTCTCTATTTCTCCAGCTCTCCATCCCTCCTGCTTCCTTGAATCCCTCCCTTTTAAACGCCTGTCCCTTAATATCCCCCCCTCTCAAAGAAAAAAAAAAAAGGAAATAATAAAAATAACGGAAAAGAAAAGCTAATCCTTCGCTTTAACTTTCAAATTCTTCCCCACGATCTCCCACGCGAACTTAACTACGATATTAAATTGGCAATATTCAAAGCGTCTTACGAATTTAATTAGATTTCGTCGATGTTTAGTGTGCTCTAAACACGCCCCCCTTTTTCTAGAGAATTATCAACCGGATTAAATTATCTTGCATTTCCATCAAGTTCCTTTGGGAAAAAACCCTTTCCCCTTTTTTCCTCATCCCCAGTTTTAATTCGCCCTTATTGTTCGGCGTTTAAACATTTTACCGACAGATTTTATACATTTTTTCTTTTTCATTTTGACTCGTCTTTTTTTTTTTAATTTTCCTTTTTTTAAATTCGTCAATGCGTAAGTAATTTAAAATATTCATTCGACTAAGTTTACGATGGGCAATTTTTTCTCTCTTTTTCCCAAAACACTTTTGTGCCCTTTTAGCTTCTTTGTAATCTCTCGCGTTCCCATCTCCCTGATTGATCCACTTAGTCTAAATTTCTCTTTACGAGATGGGATTATTGAGAGAGAAAAAATATGCACTTGCCTTTCATTCAAGAACCGATCATGCAGAGTAATCGCGATCAAATGAGGCAACACTGCAGTTTTTCCGTCTAGATTCGAGAGTCCCTATACTTTTTTAGAGAGTTATGACAAGTGAAACTAGGGGCGCTAAAATACAATCGGATGCTTTTTGCACTTTTGTTTACATTCTGAGGGCCGTTGTTTTTTGTTTTTTGTTTTTTGTTTCTTTGTTTTTTTGAGGGTCTACTGCAGGCTTATGGTACTCATTGGAGCCATACAGCTACCTATACAGAAAAATTGAGAGAAAAGAAAATTTTTGTTAGTTTGTTTGTTTGTTTATTGTCTGAAGACACCGGGGACTTGAAACACCCTTGCTTTACGCATCATGTAATCTTTGCCGTGGACCAACTTTTAAGGTGATCGCGAGCGTTGTGTTTGTTTTGCCGTTTTCGTCCAATGGGAAAAATTACGGTTCCGTCGAAGTTCTAACGGTGTATTAGGCGCACCGTTGGCACAACGTGCGCCTATTGAAATCGCCCTGATACTCAATAGGTATACTACGCCCCCCTTTTGATCAAATGGCGAAATGAGCTTTTTTGTGTCGTGAAATTTAGGTTGTGTCCTGTTTTTTTTTATGCTAATTTCATTTGAAAAGTTAATGTTCTCCCCGCCACGACTGAAATTTTGAGTTGGGTTGGGAGTAATTTCATGTTCATTGATTGACGTTTTTTTTTAAAATTATTCTATGTCAAAAAATTTTCCCAAACCTCACTTTTTGATTATTTCAAATTGTCCCGGTATATATTCTAGGTGATCAAGGGAACCAATCATTTGCCGTTCTGAATGTTTGTTTTTTTTGCATGTAAATGCAATTATTATAATTAATTATAGCGTGTGGTCAAACGCAAAACGGAAAGTCCCTACAGCAAGAGCTCTGAACATTCCTTATCTCAATACTCAGAATTCTCATTTAATTACCAAGAATTACTGCGCATCGAAGAGGATCTCTTATTATTCAGCCCTGATGTCGTTGTTTCCATAGTGGTCCCTGCCCTAACCTCCTCCATATTTCCTATCAAATTTCAGCTATTTGTTTACGCTCAACGTAATACAATTACTCTGCTTGCGTTTATAGTAGCTGTGACTCGTGAATTGGTAAGAGTTCAAAGGTTCAACAATAATGGGACCTCTGAATAGTGTGATGTGCTGACTTGCTTTATATTTCCATCATGTTGTTATTGTATGTGAAATTTCTTAGTCCTATTCAGAACGAAACAAGGAAATGCGTCTTATTTCTCTACCTCTACATTTTTGGTTTTGAAGGTCCTAAAGGAAGTCAGCCCTCTTTCAATTTTAAAGGAATGTGCTTTGCAGTCAAATTTTCTGACATTTTATTTAGTCTGGCAACTCCCGTCAAATGACTTAGCGCTTCAAGGCATCATTTATTCAATGCAGTTATTTCGCTCTTTCTCTATTTACATGTAAATTTCTAGTACTCCAGGAACTTCCTGATTTCTTATGCTACCTTACGCTACATCTGTTGTACTACCTATGTTGATTCAAGCTGTCACTCTCCTTATATGTCTCAAAGTATCTTGAGACACTCAAACTATAGTTTGGTAGTCCGCTAACCTTTGACAGTCACCTATTTTGTCGGACATCATCATCAGTCATGCCTAAAAGTTTAGCGCTTAGACTTTTGTACAAAATTGAGATTGCGCCTCACAATTTGGTGACAATTAAGTTAGCGTCATATGATGAAATATGAATCAGCGCTCCATTTCTTTCTGAAATTTGTGTTACCGAGTCAATTTCTTCTGAAAATTATGTCAGCGTACGTGCTGTTTTTTACTGAAACTTGAGTGAGCGCACAGTTTTGAGCAAAAACATTTTCAAACGCTATAAGAAAAAAAGAAAACAACACGGCATTGGAGAAAATGGGGAAATTGAGTGAGCGCTTATACTTTTGCTGAAAATTAAAGTCGTGCACCACAATTTGGTTAAAATTAAGTAATGGCGCTTTTTTTTTTGCTGCAAAATGACTCAACGCGCCATGTCTTTCTGAAAATTGTGTGATCTCATCAAATTCTTCTAAAAATTATGTCAGCGCATCGGTTTTTACTGATACTGAGGTGAGAGCGCTAATTTGAGCCAAAAATATTTTTAACGCTAATAATCAGAATTAGAGACTGATTAGGTGTGTTGAGGTTGGATCAGTCATGCCTAAAAGTCTACGTCCGACGGAGATGGTGTGATGTATTTTTACTTTCTCACTCTAATGAAATTAGAAAAATTGAGAAAGTATTGCGTTGGCGCAGAGATTTTCAAGGTATTTTGTTGAGATAGTTGGCCTCTCAGGACAAAGTCAATCATGATTTAGTCAAAGTAATGGCCTCTTATCATGTCTAATACCATCCATAAGAACATCCTTCCATCATATTTTCTATTTCTTAACCCTTTCTGACTTAGAGAGATTTATGTAAAAAAAATCTGTGGCGTCTGTCCGTCAGTCCGGCTGTTCGTCACTCCGTACCTAGGCATAATTTTTGAACCATTGATCCTTATGCATCCAGATTTTGCACAGTTGTTGCTTTTTAGATTCCCTAGAGGTACTTTTTTTGTTTTTTTGAAATTTTGATTTTTAGGGTAGTTATGGGGAAAAAATTATTTTCATTAAAATCAATGGTAAAATGGATAAAAATGAATAAAAAAGGAATAATTCAAGTTTGGCTCAATCAATTTTGATGAAAGTTAGCAAAAAAATATCTTTTTTCAGCCTACTATAGAATGAACCACTTATAGTTCCTATATTCATTCCTTAAGACTGTTTAAAAAATCAAAATAAGCGCGCTCGAGCCAAAAAATAGAATTATCGTGAGAAATCAATCTTAAAACTTGGAGTCAATCAATAATGGCTCCATGAATTTTGATAAAACTTTGTACACACAATCTACTATCAATAAATTTAAATATTTTCCTCTCTGTGTCACCAAAAACAACCGATAAAACCATTTCAAGAGGTAATATAGGTGCGATTGAGCAAAAATTTGGGAATATGAGCAAATAAAAATATAATCCTATTATTTGGGATAGTTCAGGTTTGGTTCAATCAATTTTGATGAAAGTTAGCAAAAAAAATCTACATTCAGCCTACTATAAAATAAACCACTTATAGTTACAATATTCAACCCTCAAAACCGTTTAAAAAATCAAAATATGTGCGCTCGAGCCAAAAAATGGAATTATCGTGAGAAATTAAGTAATCTTAAAACTTGGAGTCAATCAATAATGGCTGGATGAATTTTCATGAAACTTTCTACACACAATCTACTATCAAAGTACTAACATAGTATCCTCTCTTGATCACCATACACAATCGATTAGACCTTTTCAAGAGGTAATATAGGTGCAATTGAGAAAAAAATATGGGTATATAAGCAAATAAAAACATAATCTTATTATTTCGGATAATTCAGGTTTGGTCCAATGGATTTTGACAAAATCTGACAAATAAAATCTACAATTGGTTTACAAAAGAAATTAGCCCTTACAGTTACAATATACAACCCTTAAGAGAGTTTAAAAAATCAAAATAGGGTGTTTGACCAAAAAAAAAAAAAAAAAAAAAAAAAGAATGAAAGTGAAGAAATAATTTTAAACTTGGAGTCAATCATTAATGGGATTGATTTTGACAAAAATTTTCACAAACATAATGTGTTAAAAAAATACACTAAACACTGCACTGTGTGCACTAAAACATTTTTCTGGTACAGTCCTCATAAAAACCTTACGACCGTTTCGAGGGGCAATATTGGTACGATCGAGCAAAAATCTTTTGAAACTAATTGTAAGCAAATATTAAGACAAACATAATATTTGCAATAAGTAATTCAAGTATGACTCAATTAAGTTCGATGAAAATTGCATCAAAACGTTTGCAACCAGCCTAGGCAGAAATTTCTTTTCAATGTATTACTACAATATTCAACTTTTAAGTCTAAAGCTGTTTAAAAGCAATATAGGTTTCATTACACCAAAAAATAGAATATTCAAGGAAAATTAATTTTATAAAGAAAAGTCAATCAATAATGGCTGAATGAATTTTGTTGAAATTTTGTTTGCACAATCTACGACTTAAGTACATCTTTGGAGGGGGGTTAATCTATTATACAAAAAAAATTATTTCGAAGATCCACAGTTGGAAAGAAGAAACCAAACATAGTACTCAATGGAGGAAATGCAAGAATCAGTACATTTCGACCTCCTATAAAAACTAAGGGAAAAAAGAAACTCCCAAAAATAGAACAAAGAGCAAATATAATGAATGCAGCTCAAAGAATAAAAACTTATTGGAATCTTGAATTACCTACTCTAAACCCTGTTATAAGCAACATCAGATTAAGGCTCTCAATTAGCCTTCAAATAACAAAATAGGCAACTATTCCTACAGCTTCTCTACAAAATTGCAAACTCTTCGAATTGAAGGCAGAAATATTATGTCCGGAGGTGAAAATATTTGAAATTTGAGGGGGGTTTGGGGGTCTCCCCCAGAATTCTAAAGGGGGGTCTGGAGGTATCCCCCAGCATTTTAAAGGGGGGTTTGGGGGTCTCTCCTAGTATTCTAAAGGGGATCTGGGGGTCTCCCCCAGAATTCTTTAGGGGGTTAGAGGGCCTCCTCCAGAATTCTTTAGTGGTGGGGGGGGGATCTGGGGGTCTCCCTCAGATAAAAGTGATGTGAGAAAGTGTTCGTAGGGTATTCCCTACAGTTTATTTTTTATCATTTCGAGATTCGATTAACGTATTTCGGCCATTGTGCGCGGATCAAATGCTTTGCCACCAGTCGTGGGACCTCATGGGGACATTTAGGAGAGATGTCTTTTGACTCACTGTAACTTCTTTATCTTTTCTTACGTTTTGCCATGGCGTCCTTTGTTTTACTTGGCATCACACTTCACGTTCAAATTTTTTACCGGGCAACCAAAGAACGGTGCCAGCTAATGGAATATGGCAACATTGTTTTTCTCTACTCTAACACATCATGAAAAATAATCGATTCTTGGTGGTCCGATTTTTTCTTACTACCGATCACTTTTTCATGTCCTTATTTTGCGGGACATACTATATCGTTGACTACCTTTTTACTAAAGGGGGTTCAAAATTGTTTTATGAGTATTTGATTGTTTATTACGTGCGTTTAGTGATGTGCAGTGGGAAATTCGAAGGATTTGTTCTATGATTGTCCGTAGTGGTCCCACCGCCCCCCCCCACACGACGCACACAGGTTCAGACCCGAACTTTTGCTAGATATGGTGGAAAATCTGAGGGTTGGTTTTTAAGATTGTCCGTAGTGGTCCTAACCTCCCCCCCCCCCCAATCACCACCACCGGTTCGGACCCAAACTTTTGCCGGACAATTTTTTTGAGATGATTTTTTGAGAATCCAAGGGATTGTTCTAAGATTGTCCGAAGTGGTTCTACCCCCCCCCCCCCCCCCCCACTCGCCGCGCACAGGTTCGGACCTTAACTTTTGCTGGACAATTTTTTTGAGATGTTGGAAAATTCGAAGGGTTTGAGATTGTCCGTAGTGGTCTCCCTCCCCCCCCCCCCCCCACTCGCCGCTTACAGGTTCGAACTTGGACTTTCGCTGTACAATTTTTTTGAGATGGTGGAAAATTCGGAGGGATTGTTCTAAGATTGTCCGTAGTGGTTCTACACCCCCCCCACTCGCCGCACACAGGTTCGGACCCAAACTTTTGCTGGACAATTTTTTTGAGTTGTTGGAAAATTCGAAGGGTTTGAGATTGTCCGTAGTGCCCCCCCCCCCCACCTGCCGCATACAGGTTCGAACTTGAACTTTTGCTGTAAAATTTTTTTGAGATGGTGGAAAATTCGAAGGGTTTGTTCTAAGATTGTCTGTAGGGGTTCTACACCCCCCTCCCCCCACTCGCCGCACACAGGTTCGGACCCTCACTTTTGCTGGACAATTTTTTCTGAGGTGGTGGAATATTCGAAGGGTTTGTCCCATATAAGATCGTATGAAGTGGTCCTAACCCCTACCTACTCGCCGCATCCAGGTTCGGACCCGGTTTTTTGCTGGACTCATTATTTTCGAGATGGTGGAAATGGAATTTGACTCATGAGGACCAAATTTGCTCAAGGTGCGCCTTCTCTGACACTGTAGTGTCAGAACTATCTGCTTGTTTTTCATTCCTTTTGCCTGATCGACGTCTTTTTACGCAATTAAAGATTCTTTTGGGAATTACAAACATTCTTGAGGTGCATCCTAATTAAAATTAACAATTTAATCAATGATTATTTCTGTTGCCCGTAAAATACCGTTGGACCCGTTCGTTTGTAAACAAATGTATGTAAACAAATGTGCAAAAAACACATCCAATGGCGGCGCCCGTCGAGCCTAAAACTCTCGACCAATCAGAGATTAACTGCTCACTTGTCTTATCTCTCTTTAATACCCTTCATCACCAGCATGTACCGAGTGATCGGTACGCGCCATTGAAAATATGCCCTGACCGCACCGTAATTTTAGAGGTGGGCAACTTTAAGCGCTTATAGGTAACTTTTGAACAAATCATTACCCCGTTTTGCGGTTTGCGCCATGCGAAAGAACATAACTTTGTCGTTCATATCCATAGTTTCTTATTCTCCTCTGTGCGTTGCATATAATTTTTAGGCTCAAAAAATCACATTTTTTTTTCTTCAAAAAATTGAAAAAATACACAAAAATTGGTTTAATACTATTTAAATTGGACTTTTATACACAAATTTTGACTTTGAACCCCCTCCCCCTTTCTCATCAGTTGACGAAAATTATAAACTGGACATTTTCGATCGCGCCTTGACGAGCTCTACCGTACCTGAAATTATGAAATTTTTTTGACGATAGCCCATTCCTTATGTGAGGTGTATCAATATCTTTGCAAAAACATTCTGCAACCAGCGTACTGTAAAATTAATCCCTTAAGGGGGGTCTGGGGGTCTCACCCAGAGTTAAAAAGGGGGTCTGGGGTCCCCCCAGAAAAACGTTGATGTGAGAAAGTGTTCGTGGGGTATTTCCTACTGTTTATATTAATTGATCAGAGATTGGCCTGTGCAGATAAAAGAGTATCATTAGAATCGAAAATCAGAGCTCACTAACTTTAATGTAAGCAATGGGAATGAAATCGGATCAAGCATTGAGAAGTGGCTAATGGAATCTTGAAATTAAATTAAATGAGATTTTTGGCACCGGTGGAGCATTATTCGCGCCCAGACTTAATGTAGAGATTCAAGTAGTGGTATAACTAAGATCGATGACGCAAATGGAGATATGGATAAAAGAGCAAGGAACTTAGTTCGTTGGTGAGGTCTTTGTTATAAACTTAATGGTATCCCAGGCAGTGCTCTCGCCCCCCCCCCCCTCCGCCACCAAATACGAAGAGCTCAAAGCTGCTGCCCCCTTGCCACCCCTCCGAAACAGAACCCATAGTTGCGGCCAAGCGGTATCTCTCTTATCTGTGGGTCATTAATCAAATTTAAGTGTATTTCTTTACACGAGGAAGAAATCTCTCCCCTCCTCCCGAAATACTAATTACTTGTCGTTTATTATTAATGAGGGCAACATTATCATTAAAACTCTTTAAAAAGATTTCGCACGGATTTCACTCTTTTTGTTATCGTAAATCCATGCTTCCGCGTAATTTTTATTTCATTTACTCTCTTATCCTTGCACTCTTTCTCTCTCTTAGTCCCTCCCCCCCTCCCCCATCTCTCTCTCTCTGTCTCTGTCTCTCTGTCTCTCTGTCTCTCTCTCTCTCTCTCTCTCTCTCTCTCTCTCTCTCTCTCTCTCTCTCTCTCTCTCTCTCTCTCTCTCTCTCTCTCTCTCTCTCTCTCTCTCTCTCTCTCTCTCTCTCTCTCTCTCTCTCTCTCTCTCTTACTTACTTTCTCTTCCATCCTTCGACGTTTACTTCTCCGTCCAACCCTCTTTTTTCGTATGCGATGAGGGGAGTATTAATTGGATGGCTAATAGTTTTCGGAGCTTTAACTTCCTCCCCCGCGCACCCTATACCCATCCGTCAGCCGCTCCTAAGTTCACCCGGCTGCGTATACATATAACTCAGCTGAATCCGCAGTATATTCATCCCCGTGTGCTTCAAGTCTATCTCATCCCTGCAGCAGCATTCTGAAAGAGGGCGAGTGAGCTAGGTATGACGACGGGGGTGTAGGACGTGGGAGGGGGGGGGGGGTGAACAAAGGCAGAGGGGTGCGGGTTGGGGGATGGGGGTGGGGGGAGCCTCTGATTGATTGATCAGATTAGACACACTCAATTGTTTTGCCTCATTCGCGGCACAGCGAGACGATCAGGGAGGGCTACGAAGGATGGGTGGGGAGCGAAGTGGGGGGGGGGGGGTGGTGGGGGGGGGGGGTTAATGGAGGACGGCGAGCCTCGCCTC
>VMOF01000001.1:25197952-25266457 GCA_011764245.1 Trialeurodes vaporariorum | reverse complement strand
TTCGAAGGGTTTGAGATTGTCCGTAGTCCCCCCCCCCCCCACCTGCCGCATACAGGTTCGAATTTGAACTTTTGCTGAAAAATTTTTTTTGAGATGGGGGAAAAATTCAAAGGGGTTTTTTCTAAGATTGTCTGTGGGGGTTCTACCCCCCCTCCCCCCACTCGCCGCACACAGGTTCGGACCCTCACTTTTGCTGGAAAATTTTTTTTCTGAGGTGGGGGAAATATTCGAAGGGTTTGTCCCATATAAGATCGTATGAAGTGGTCCTAACCCCTACCTACTCGCCGCATCCAGGTTCGGCCCCGGGGTTTTTGCTGGACTCATTATTTTCGAGATGGTGGAAATGGAATTTGACTCATGAGGCCCAAAATTTTGCTCAAGGTGCGCCTTCTCTGACACTGTAGTGTCAGAACTATCTGCTTGTTTTTCTTTCCCTTTTTCCCTGATCGACGTCTTTTTACGCAATTAAAGATTCTTTTGGGAATTACAAACATTCTTGAGGTGCATCCTAATTAAATTAAAAATTTAAAAATGATTATTTCTGTTGCCCGTAAAATCCCTTTGGACCCGTTCGTTTGTAAACAAATGTATGTAAACAAATGTGCAAAAAACACATCCAATGGCGGCGCCCGTCGAGCCTAAAACTCTCGACCAATCAGAGATTAACTGCTCACTTGTCTTATCCTCTTTAATACCCTTCATCACCAGCATGTACCGAGTGATCGGTACGCGCCATTGAAAATATCCCCTGACCGCACCGTAATTTTAGAGGGGGCAACTTTAAGCGCTTATAGGTAACTTTTGAACAAATCATTACCCCGTTTTGCGGTTTGCGCCATGCAAAAGAACATAACTTTGTCGTTCATACCCAAAGTTTCTTATTCTCCTCTGTGCGTTGCATAAAATTTTTTAGGCTAAAAAAATCCTTTTTTTTTTCTTCAAAAAATTAAAAAAATACACAAAAATTGGTTTAATACTATTTAAATTGGACTTTTATACACAAATTTTGACTTTGAACCCCCCCCCTTTCTCATCAGTTGACAAAAATTTATAAACTGGACATTTTCGATCGCGCCTTGACGAGCTCTACCGTACCTGAAATTATGAAATTTTTTTGACGATAGCCCATTCCTTATGTGAGGTGTATCAATATTTTTGCAAAAACATTCTGCAACCAGCGTACTGTAAAATTTAAACCCTTAAGGGGGGTTTGGGGGGCTCACCGAGTTTAAAAAAGGGGGTTTGGGGGCCCCCCAGAAAAACGTTGATGTGAGAAAGTGTTCGTGGGGTATTTCCTACTGTTATATTAATTGATCAGAGATTGGCCTGTGCAGATAAAAGAGTATCATTAGAATCGAAAATCAGAGCTCACTAACTTTAATGTAAGCAATGGGGAATGAAATCGGATCAAGCATTGAGAAGTGGCTAATGGAATCTTGAAATTAAATTAAATGAGATTTTTGGCACCGGTGGAGCATTATTCGCGCCCAGACTTAATGTAGAGATTCAAGTAGTGGTATAACTAAGATCGATGACGCAAATGGAGATATGGATAAAAGAGCAAGGAACTTAGTTCGTTGGTGAGGTCTTTGTTATAAACTTAATGGTATCCCAGGCAGTGCTCTCGCCCCCCCCCCCCTCCGCCACCAAATACGAAGAGCTCAAAGCTGCTGCCCCCTTGCCACCCCTCCGAAACAGAACCCATAGTTGCGGCCAAGCGGTATCTCTCTTATCTGTGGGTCATTAATCAAATTTAAGTGTATTTTTTTACACGAGGAAGAAATCTCTCCCCTCCTCCCGAAATACTAATTACTTGTCGTTTATTTTTAAATGAGGGCAACATTATCATTAAAACTCTTTAAAAAGATTTCGCACGGATTTCACTCTTTTTGTTATCGTAAATCCATGCTTCCGCGTAATTTTATTTCATTTACTCTCTTATCCTTGCACTCTTTCTCTCTCTTAGTCCCTCCCCCCTCCCCCATCTCTCTCTCTCTGTCTCTGTCTCTCTGTCTCTCTGTCTCTCTCTCTCTCTCTCTCTCTCTCTCTCTCTCTCTCTCTCTCTCTCTCTCTCTCTCTCTCTCTCTCTCCTCTCTCTCTCTCTCTCTCTCTCTCTCTCTCTCTCTCTCTCTCTCTCTCTCTCTCTCTTACTTACTTTCTCTTCCATCCTTCGACGTTTACTTCTCCGTCCAACCCTCTTTTTTCGTATGCGATGAGGGGAGTATTAATTGGATGGCTAATAGTTTTCGGAGCTTTAACTTCCTCCCCCGCGCACCCTATACCCATCCGTCAGCCGCTCCTAAGTTCACCCGGCTGCGTATACATATAACTCAGCTGAATCCGCAGTATATTCATCCCCGTGTGCTTCAAGTCTATCTCATCCCTGCAGCAGCATTCTGAAAGAGGGCGAGTGAGCTAGGTATGACGACGGGGGTGTAGGACGTGGGAGGGGGGGGGGGGGTGAACAAAGGCAGAGGGGTGCGGGTTGGGGGATGGGGGTGGGGGGAGCCTCTGATTGATTGATCAGATTAGACACACTCAATTGTTTTGCCTCATTCGCGGCACAGCGAGACGATCAGGGAGGGCTACGAAGGATGGGTGGGGAGCGAAGTGGGGGGTGAGGGGGGTGGTGGGGGGGGGGGGGTTAATGGAGGACGGCGAGCCTCGCCTCATTCTTCTCCTTTCCCGAAAATGGCTTTGTTTTCCGATGAAATTCAGTAAGGAAAGGGGTGGGGGCGGAGGGGGGGGGGTTATCGGAGCCCCGTGAGCGCAAGAGGTGGGGGTTAAAGAGGGCTGACGTATATTTAAGCCGTGTTTTGATTTCGCCTTCCGCCTTGACGCATTTCAATTTTTCTAACGGTGGAAGGAAGGCGCAACAATACATGTAAGAGCCAGCCAGCGCGCCACTGACTTACAGCTTCTCATTTTGGTCCAATCCTCTCTCTCTCCATCCTTCCCCCCTCCCCACCCCGCTTGTCCATAGGATCACTTCTTACCCCTACCCCCTCTCCGAAGATCTATACTCTTCTGTGGCCTCTACGTGTATCCCTTTGCGAGCGCAAGGTCTTTATCTCCGTATTCCGCATTGTGATTGTCAGACCGTATGTGTCTCGATTTTGAGAAGGAAACGGTCCCTCAAACCCACCCCTCTCCGCGGATCTTTTTTTCTCTCCATAATAATCATGTCGGAGGAGGAACGGGAAGGAAAGACGGGGGAGGGAGAGAGAGAGAGAGAGAGAGAGAGAGAGAGAGAGAGAGAGAGAGAGAGAGAGAGAGAGAGAGAGAGAGAGAGAGAGAGAGAGAGAGAGAGAAAGAGAGAGAGAGAGAGAGAGAGAGAGAGAGAGAGAGAGAGAGAGAGAGAGAGAGGAAAAGTTTTTCATGAAAGTTTCAATATCCTGATTCCTTTTCAATTATTTTATCTGCTCCCACCAAGACAACTTTCATAACTACGAGAAATAAAAGGAGTGAAGGGTGGGGGGATGAGGGAGGTTAGAAAATATCGGGTTAAAAAAGAAACCCCGAGGAATATTTTTCCTCCTTTTTTCTCTCTCTTTCTCTCTCTCTCTCTCTCTCTCTCTCTCTCTCTCTCTCTCTCTCTCTCTCTCTCTCTCTCTCTCTCTCTCTCTCTCTCTCTCTCTTTCTTTCTCTCTCTTTCTCCTCTCCGCTCTAGAGTGAGCTCGCCTCCGCTTCCCAGTGGCTGTGCTGCTATTTCAGGCGCAACCTTAAAAATACTTTTCACCAGATTCGAGATTAGAGCTTATCAAATCGGAGGATGTCTAAAAAAAAGAGAAAAAAATCTAGAATTATGATACGGCTGTCTTGCGAGCCGGGTAAAGTTTTCTGGAGGCGGATTGAGGGATGGGGGTTTGAGGGATGAGGTTTCAGGGCGAACGCTGTACATTCAGCTCAAAGTTTATTCGGGTCCATGAATCGAACGATGTTTCTTGATAGTAATGAAATCATGATAAAATAAGTTTGTGGTAATTCTTATACGTCTAACAATAAGAGATTTGGTGAAAAGCCTTTCCTAAAGACGCCATGCCACTTTTTTAAATTTCAAAATACGATTTGAAATTTATTGTTCATTTGAATCTTTAATTTAAAGCACTTTTGAGGCAGCACATAAAAAAACAAAGAACTTTCAAGCAATTTGATTTATATACACATATACATTCGATTTATTTTCCGCTCGAGGATGATTACGAGTTTATATCCAAGGTGGCTCGTGCAATTTGGCAACCACGTTTTTTAGCCTTTGAATCTATCTAAAAGCATCAATTTCAGAGTGACTCGATAAACTTCCTAAAGATCGATTATTTTACGTATAAGTTTAAATGGGAATTAACCGTTGTTGCCAAATTACAAGAGCCAACGCAGGATACCGAAGACTTTACCGTGTACGATTACACCGGCGCACAGTGGAGCGAGTCAATGTTAAAAGGCAGGGTGTGGCGATTAAATTAAATTAAATTAAATGCTAAAATCTTTGTTTATACGCAACGTAGAAATTTGAAAATAGTATCATTGGTGTTATTGCAAAATTTTCTACAAGAATCACCCTATATACGAGGTCTGTCCCAAAACTTCCAGGACTTTTGTTGTATCTCGTAAACTAATCGTCAAAATGACGCGTTCTTGGACTTATCTGATAGCTGATAAGCTGCCAAATTACCCTTCATTGACCGTTTTTGATAACTCAATCAGTGCTCATTGTATGATCGAGTGATTGAGAATTGAGATCGTCTCAGAAGCGGCCTGCGATTTGTGCCATAAACGCGACGAGTGTCCTTCCGCACCCTCCTTACTCCCCGGACCTCGCTCCAGCGGACTTTTTCTTATTCCCTAAGATAAAATACGGATTAAACGGTATGAGATTCGAAACAATCGCAGACATTAAAGAAAATTCTCTAGTGGAACTTCGCAAAATCAAAGCGTAAGAGTTCCAACACTGTTTCGAGCTGTGGAAACACCGATGGAACAAGTGCGTTGTGAAACAAGAAGAATATTTCGAAGGAGATAAATAATTTTTTGGTAAGCTTGTGAAATAACTTGTAAATCATTATTTTTGCCCAGTAAATATGATATGTCATATTTGCTCATGAGCAATTGTCTTTTCCCTGCTTATTTGATAAAAAAAAAAAAAAAAAAAAAAAAAAAAAAATCCAAAACCACAAATAAAAAATCGCAAACCACTCTTGACTTGGCCCTCTTTGAGGTCATATAAATTCTATTCCGTTCAAAAAAACTACATTATGTGAAAATGGGGTGATTTGACAGCTTATCAGCTATCAGATAAGCCCAAGAATGCGTCATTCTGACGATTAGTTTACGAGATACAACAAAAGTCCTGGAACTTTTGGGACAGACCTCGTACTTAGTTTGTTTTTTTACCGTAAAAATGTTCAAATCGGCATTTTCAATCGTAAATTCCATGTCCGACTCATTCCATTGACTCCCTCAATTGTAAGGACAACAAAAACCACAGGGCAGAGATCTGCGTCACAATGTTGCCAGATTGGGGTGAAAAAGCTGTACGTTTCACATTAATTTAAATGGGGAAGATATGGCTTTTTACCCTCGATCTGGCAACACTGCTGTGTCATGGTCAATTTACGCATTCAAAATCATTGGCTTGACCATGACATTTTTCTAGGGGTACCTATCAGCAGTGGCGGCTCGTGCAATCTGGCAACCGTGCACTTTTACCATTTAAACGTGTGCAAAAAGATCGATACTAGGTGAGGCGCTACGCCTCACCAAGTAATCGATTATTTTACACAGTTTTAAATGGAGGAAATCCATTGTTGCCATATTGCACGAGCCGCCGCTGCATTAGTCACATCGTCACATCCGAAATATGAAGTTAGGTTCTCCTCAGAACCGCCGGGTCTCCTTTGCGACCTGTCTTTTATTCTCCTTTTGC
The DNA here is from genome assembly GCA_011764245.1 of Trialeurodes vaporariorum. NCBI lineage: Eukaryota > Metazoa > Arthropoda > Insecta > Hemiptera > Aleyrodidae > Trialeurodes > Trialeurodes vaporariorum. The sequence goes on along the minus strand of VMOF01000001.1, from coordinate 25,260,534 downwards.
CGCTTTATTTTTTTATTTTTTATTTTTATATACCCCATCTGCCTTACCCCTTTTGCTCACAGTGTCCCATATAAGGAACGACATCTTACTTGGAGACTTATTGAAATTCAAACAAATTGACTCGCACATCATAAAATCATACGAGAAGAGTTTGTTCAATGTAATGGTAAAGGTTCCAGATTACAGTGACACCTTTTTCATAATTCGAGTGCGAAAGGGTTAGTATATAGGTACGCTCATGTTGATAATATTGGTGTCTGAAATATTTTCGGCACCGGTGCGCAACGCTGCTCCGTTCTGGCAACGCTAAATCGTCGACATGGAAACCGGTAACAGTGCGCGCACAAATCACAAGGAAAAAGAAAGAAATCATATTTCAGGACTGTATCATTATAGAGTTTTTGCCCCCTCAATTGCACGTTTACGATAGTTTCAGAAGAAATATGAAAGTTAGACGGCGAACCGTTTGTTTTACGAGTTGAAAACATGGGTGGGCGAAAGGGCTACAGCGTTGCCGCTAGCGCATGAGAATTTATCAGTATCTAGTTTGGTCTACTGAGAGTTGGTCTACAGACACGAAACCTAATAAATTACGTCTAAATGACAAAAAGTCTAATTTATTACGTCTAATGACTGACAACAAGTCTAATTTATTACGTCTACTGACTGACAACAAGTCTAATAATCAAGAGCGTCTACTCGACAAAAAAGGTCCACAGGCTTTTGGTGCACAGCTGAAAGCAACCTGAGGCCAATTCAAACGTTCCAAAGTAAAGTACTAAGAATCATAACAGATGCCCCTAGGTATACTAGAAACGCTGATATACATAGGGACCTGGAGATAGACACTCACAGAAAAACACTTTGGTAGCGCTGACAAAACCTTTGGTAGATAAATGACGCAGCAAAAGACTTTAGTTGGGCCAACCAAATTTTTTATTCACCCAGCAAAATCTCTTTAGTTAAGCGTAAAGAACCTTTGGTTGGCTCAACTAAAGTCTTTTGCTGGGTCATTTTTCTACCAACGGTTTTGTCAGCGCTACTAAAGTGTTTTTTTTCTGTTTTTTTCTGTGCTGTAAAGCAAGTTATCATGAAAATGGCGGGCAATTATGAAATGGCCCTTGAAATGCATCCTAATACACAAGTTGGTGACTTGCTTGGCAATGAAACAATGACTAGAAGACTCAAACGAAGGAAGACGTTTGAATTGGCTTCAGGTCGCTTTCTTGAAGGATGAGACCTTTAATCTCATACCAAATAAATGTACTATGATGTAAATATTTATAGGACCTGGTCAAATAGAAATTAACTGCCGAAAGCAGTATGCAATAGTTTAAATTATTATAGGAAAAAAATTGTAAGATAGTGCGTAAGCATTAGTTTCAATATGTAGCCCGTGTAAACATGTACAAATAATAATAAAAAAAAAAAAAAAAAAAAAAAAAATCTAGTTTGGTCTACTGAGAGTTGGTCTACAGACACGAAACCTAATAAATTACGTCTAAATGACAAAAAGTCAAATTTATTACGTCTACTGACTGACAAGAAGTCTAATAATCAAGAGTGTCTACTCGACAAAAAAGGTCCACAGGCTTTTGGTCCAGGAAAACTGGCCTACGACGTGAAAGCCCGCAGTTGACAAATACGGCTATTAAAAAATGTGTCCACAAAATTTTGCAAGTAAATTTGGAGACCATCATACTCACTGAATTGAAAAATTTGTTTGATATTTTGTACAAAAATAGATTATACAAATCCAATAATACGAGACAAATAACTGTTAAATTACTGCCTGAATAAGAATATATGTTGAAGACATAATCAATGACAGTTTAAGCGTAACTTTTATTTGTCAACAGGCAAAAGAATAAAGTAGACCTATTTTACAACTAGGCCTTGTTCGTAAGTAGACGTAATTAGTTAATGGATCGGTTGACAGAAAATGCTAGAGGACGAAATAACACATTAGACGAAATAGTCGTGGACGAAATAATACGAGGGGCGTTCAATAAGTAAATTCACCTCCCTTAAAAAATCCACAAAAATGGTTCAAATTCAATAAACTTTACCTTAAAATCTTCGTTAGAATATACTAAATCCAAATTCAACAATAACAGCTCGAAAATTCAAAAATATGAGTAAAAAAGCACATTGAAACCCCAGTGCATTATCAACAACAGAATTACACAAATAGCTCGAAAATTCAACAATATGCGAGCAAAATATGTCTCATATTGTTGAACTTTCGAGAAATTTGTGAAATTCTGTTGTGAAAAATTATTCTGCCTCAATGATTGTGGGAGAAAACTCTATTTTATGATCTTACACATAGCGGTGGTGGCAAATTTTCGAGGTGGCCGCAAAATTATGCAATTTCTACGCAAATTTTCTAACTCAAAAACTAATATACTGCTAGAAAGTTGAAAATATTGCCAACCGTATAAAAAGAATATTTTTAGTTATATTAGTTGCGGAGAAAAACATGGATGGGGGAATCTTTCTTTCTAAACGGCCGTAGCGTTGCTCGCATATGCAAAGATGGCGGGAGCGTACCATACCGCTGCATCCGCGGCCCGTGCGCAGCCAATTTTTGTGCGATTGGATCGTTTTGAACTTTTAATTTCTGGATTCAGAATATCCTAACGAAGATTTTAAGGTAAAGTTGATAAAATTTGGACAGAATTTTTGTTCATTTTTGAAGGGGGGTGAACTTACTTATTGAACGCCCCTTGTAGTATAGACCTAATTTTAAGCAGACCAAAACAATAGTAGACGTTCCTGCCGAAGACGAAACGACCTTTCAACCACTTGTTAATTGTTATTTGGATTTTTAAATATTACTTGTAATCGTTCTGTTCAAGTCCCAAAATGATTAGCTATAAACTCGCCAAACCTCAATTTTTAGCAAACAAATTGAGTTTCTTGCCAATATATTTATTGAGATGCAATATCAGTAATATTTGCCATTAAAACGATTTGAAGAAGCTTGTCTTACATGGCACGCTTAAAAGAAAAAGAAGAAAAAAAGCCATCAAATTTATAATTTTTATGAGCGGAAATTCGGAGGGTGGCAAAATTGAAATCTTGCCCCCCCCAACCCCTCCCCAGGAAACCTTGGCACACCCATGTGTTACTCCAATCAGAGCACATAATTTCCTTACGCATGAATCCGAGCGCTCTAATTGAAGGAGTATCGACTTCAAAGACTTGTCACTCGAAGGTACTTAATGAGACGCTTAGTCGAGCGTTCATCGCTGTTATACAGGCACACCGTACGTACCAGAGAGCCTCTTGACTTGAGTGAAATGACACTCGCGTATCGCGAGGAAATTCAGTAAACAAACATACACCTATCCGACATCCGTGTACTTACATATAAGTAGATACATCGTATGCATGCATATCACATGCGGATGGCTGCTTGGACCCATGGCATTGGGCTGTTGCACACTTATGCTATAAGCGATTTAACAGTCGATTCTGGTGTAAAAACTTCCAAAAATGACGATGGCAACACTAAAAACTTCCGAAATCCACTCCTAACTTCAATAATCGCTTTTATTTGCGCGAGTGTAATGGTGGCATAGGGCAGTGATGATGGAAGATCCTATCTTGTTTTCGCCACTCTCTTTATGCTGATGAGGATGATTCACAGATTAATTATTCATCATAGTAGTGATCTACATTCGATAAATGGTACAGTGACATCTAGTGACACCGGTGTCAAATGAAATTCGTCTCTTATTGGTCACTTCTTGATGGAGTTACAGTATTGTTAGATGAGAATTTCTCATTATTACTGCCCTAAGCCACCATTACGCTCGCACAAGTAAAATCGTTTCTTGAATTTAGGAGTGAATTTCGGAAATGATTAGTGCTGCCATCGTTATTTTTGGAGACTTTTACACCAGAATCGACAATTAAATCGCTTATAGCAAAAGTGTGCAACAGCTCATTGCAGTTTGGTGTGAGATCGGAAAAAAGTGGCTGACATCAGCGGAAAAATTCATGAAAAATCAAAGTTGCGTCTACCTTTCGTAAGCTTAACTTAAAACTTTCCAATGGCACGTCTAGGTTTAAATCATAATTGTTAAAAAAGTTGGCTGTGGTTAAAATTGGTATTGAAATCATAAGTTATATATTGATGAGAAAACTTCCCTCAATTTAAAATATCGACCTTTAGAGGCTATATTTATATGATTTGACCCAACTTCCTTAAATTGATACCGGTTTTCTCTTTTTTTGTTCTCAGGTAATTTTTTATGGAACTATTTTCAATGATGACTGTATGGTTCCCTTCTCTGAACTACTATGCAGGAAAGTTCGTCTGGATCACTTCTGCATGCTTTCAATTTATCTTAGTCTCATACTTTCTAACATTGACCGAGTTAAAACTCGAGAAAGTATATATTGTGATGGCGCGGGTGCGATCGCAGAGATTTTCGAATTTCGAGATTTTTTTTTTTTTTTTTCGGTTTATTTTGATAGAGTTGGCCTCTCGGTTTTCATCACAAAGTCAATAATGATGCATACAAAATAATCGTCTCTCATCATGTCTAATACTATCCTTGAGAACATGTGACCTTTCAATAATTCTGAACTTTTTATGATCTTGAGAGAATTATATATGCATCGAAGACAAATCGCAAGCAGTGGCGTCGCGTGCAATTTGGCAATAATGTATTCTATCCATTTAAACTCATGTAAAAGATTGAATTCAGGGGGTGCACACTGCACAGTGCGCAAGGAAAATTCGATATATTTAATGAGTTTAAATGGAGCACTTGCATTGTTGCCAGATGGCACGCGACGCCACTGATCGCAAGCCGTTTATTTATAATCAGAAAAAATTCAGATCAAGCGTAGTGTTGACTTACAGAATAATTGTATCAAGATTTACTTTAGCTCATTTAAAAGCTAATAAAGCTGTCGAAAATGGCGATTTCATCAGATTAGGTATATACTTTCATCATTTGTTTACCAATGGTTTTTTATATAATGTGTGTTTATAAAAAAAAGTATTTAATCGCTATACAAGGCCATAACAATAGGGTCAGTTGATAAAAACTTAATTTGTGGATTTTAATATGATCGTTAGCTTATTAGATTTCGAATGAGCTAAATCAAATCCCAATATAATTATTTTGCAAGTCAACATTACGCTTAATCTGAATTTTTCATCAGTTAATTAAAAAAACAAAAAACAAAGACAGTGGGATCATTGATGAGCTCATCTCATGGATTCTCCATTCCACGGAATGCGGTCACGTTACGATCTCACAACATACTCGTTCTTATTAGCTTTTCAGCGCTTTGTAGCCAGAAGAGGGTCACCAAACGATGTTTTCTCAGATAAATCCTCTATATACCTTTCTAGCGGCAAGTGACAATTTTACCATTAATAACACCGAACTGTTTCCAGAACTAGCCAACTATTCACTTGAATGAGGAATTAATTGGCACTTCATTCCATCGCATACGCCACACTTCGGAGGTCTCTGGGAGAGTGCTGTCAAAAGCTTCAAACATAATTTTTCCGCTTAACACCCAACATCACGTAGAGGTCACCAATGTTCTTACTTAAACACTAAACATATTAATAACTAAACTATAATGTACTATTTATAAATATATTTATTGATTATAATTAATCACAGTTAAAAAGGTATAAAGAGGGATAGTAATGGAGTTAGACAACCGGAAAGTGAGCCGCTTTTGACGTCACGATTCTAACCAAGAATAATGTCATTTCCATGGAAACTGACAGACACCAACATCCTAACCATTCCATAAAATTGTTACGAACAGTCGAGCGATCTGTGAAATGTACCTGAAACTGCTGACTGTTCTGTGAAATGAACTACGAAATTCAATCCAGTCTGCAGAATGGCAACAGTGTTTCATACGGGCCAATGATGATCAGCGGAATCGCCCCGTCCACCATCAAGATCAGGAGTTTGCAATTGTTACGCCCTCTCTAATATCACAATATTTATGTCAACTCCTGCCTGATGCCATGCCACCTGCTTTCAGAATGACATGAAATGCAGCCATCCTATGACCCATTGTTCACTTTGTGAAAACACAAGTTATTTTATTTCACTGTTGCTTACTTCACTAAATAGAATCCTTAAACTGAAATTCTTACCCGTTCCTACCTGCGTCTCCTTTTCGTTTGCCTGTTATTTTCTTAGTTTTCAAGGCGAGCATTGATCTACTCATATATCTTCGGACGTCGATGTCGATGATGTACCCTAGCTGCGTTGCCATTTCGCAGAATGATCAGAACTTTGCTGTCCATTTCATAGCATTGCCGGTTTTAAGCTCGTTCGCTAGTACATTGAAAATATCGGGTTCAACTGACAACGTCTGATGACATTCACCGTCAATCACCAGGAACTCATTCGATAGTATAAATGCAAGGATTTGTCATAATTCAGAATCAAATGCCTGGAATTTTCAAGACAAATGAAATTTTACTTAATTTTTGCCTAAAATCCAGCACCCAATCAGAATCGTTACTCCGCGAGGCAAGAAACTTTTATATACACGGAAAAAAAAGATTAGTGAAAATAACCATACGGATACCTGATTTTGGTACCTGTTAGATGTTATGATAAACTAAACCAGAAGTATGGTACATTTACCGATACTTTGAGTAAATTCGACATGCAATCAGGTAACATCACCTAGTACCTAGTCAAAACATAGTATACTTCTGGTTAACATTACCATGACATCTAGCAGGTGCCAAAATCTGGTATCCGTATGGTTATTTTCACCGTAGTTTTTTTCCGTGTACAGGGACTCTAGGTCCTAGGTTTTAAGAGAGATTTTTCCGAGCTTTCCTCTTGTACATAGAATGAAACCATTTGAACTACCCCTTAATTGAAAACTCACCTTTTCAAAAAGGTGACTCAGACCACCACAACACGTACAGAGCAGAGCTGCTGATTTGCGTATAGATTTAATGGCATTTTGAGATTTACCGAAGATTCCACCGGTTGAGAAAAGATTACAGAGTTTAGTTCAGTGTATGACTGTAATGCACGAAAATACTAGCGTCTCTTACCTTTTCTCAACCGGTAGAGTCGTCGATAACTTTGAAAACTTGCGGATATTTTAATTAATTAACGGCGTTTCCACAGATTGAGAAAATATTACAGATCAGAGTATTTTCATGCATTACACTGATGCACTGTATTGAATTATGTAATCTTTTCTCAGCCGGTGGAATCATAGGTGAATTTAAAAATGTCATTAAATCTATACGCAAATCGGCAGCTCGGATGCAAATCATTGATAGTGCACGAAAAAAAAAAAAAAAAAATCGGAATAAATTTCGAACTGATATTTTAATTCCAATCATAGATTTAATAAAGTGGGATTCGTGGAATCAGCTGCTCAATTAATGGCGGTGAACAATTTTGGAACGTTCGAATTCGAATAACCCCATCAAATGGTGTGCATTGAATTGAACTCTAGTGTAATTTTCTGAAATTAACATTCATCGCGCCTTTTATAATCTGTTGTAAGAATAGTTATTCCAGTTATTAGAGCTCGAACGTTACAGAGAAAAAAAAATATTGTTGGAAAAGCGACGGGTTGAAAAAAAAAAGAAAAAAAATTAAATAAATAAATATATAAATAAATAATAATCCGGAAAGGGTCCGAGCGCGAAAGGCACACAGAACGGAAGAGTTTCTCGGAATGATTTCATTCTCGGAGCCTTGTTTAGCACGGCGGATAGCGAAGCATAATAAAAAGGAGAGAAAGGCGAGCATTACAGCACTCACCGGAAGTGTAAAGAAAACACGTGAAACAAAATTAGGATTTTGAGTACTTACCACATGCTCGGGGAGGTAAAAATAATAAAAAATGGAGAAGAAGTACCTACTTCATTCGATCTTAAAGAGCGTTAGCGGCACCGGAGGAGTGGAGAAGGAGGGGGGGGGGGGTCTGTGTTTGAAAACGTTCCTCGGAACTGAACAAACACGTGTTTCTACCAGCCACCAAGCCAGGACCAAGTCAGCCGTGGCGATGAAAACGAACTTGCTTTGCAGCCTGCTCTGTGTCGAGCAGTAACTGTGAGCTGAGCGGAAAAGAAATCTAATGAATGCTTGAGAAGTTCTTTGTTTGGTTTTTTTTTCCTTATTTTTCTTCTTCTCTTACTCCTTACACTCTCTGTTATTTCTCCTCCTCCCCGTATTTATTTCCAGGAAGGAAATCCGGAAAAAAAATTCCAGAGTAGCGAGAACGATATTTTCGTTCGTTGTTGAGTTTAGTTACTCTGAAAAATTCATATTCTTAAATTTTCAAAATTCCACGAAAATTGAAACCAATGATGAACGAGGATTTTTTCTTTCATCGGTTATTGCTGTTTGTTTGCTCGCTTTGTTTATACTCGTCATGTTTGTTCATTGATGCCATTTGTAGCCTCCCCTTTACCCCCCCTGGCGCAACCAGGATCTCTTCCATCCCTCTCATTTCCCATTTGAATGTATAAGTAGGAAAAGGACAGAAAGAGGGGGTTTCATACCCTTGTCCATCCTTGTCTAACATATGTTTCTTAATGGAGAAAAGAGAGAGATGAAGAAACTCTCGGTGCGCTACTGCCCATGATAATAGTTATAAACTGTAGGAAATACAGCAAGGATACTTTCTCGCATCAAAATTACTGTGGGGGGCCTCCCAGACTCCCTTTTATTACACTGGAGGAGACCCCCATCCCACCCTTCCCTTCAATATTGTAGTGGAAACAACCAGACCCCCTGGTAATATTCTGAGGGAAACCCAAGACCCCTCTGAAGGGGTTAATTTCACAGCAGCCATGGTTGCAGAATGTTTTTGCGAATTTTCATCAAAATTCAAACAACTTTATTCGAAACATTCGATTTTTCCCTACGTTCACCCATTTCACCCATTTTCTCATTAATTTTAATGGAAACCTTTTATCATCCATAACTTGACTTCCATTCAAAATTGCGAACAAACAAACAAACAAAATAGTCCCTTTGGGGAATGGTGAAAGCAACTTCTCTGCAAAATTTTGATGCATATGTACGATTGGTTCAAAAGTTATTCTAGGATCAGTGGCGTCGCGTGCCATCTGGCAACAATGCAACTGCTCCATTTAAACTCATTAAATGTATCGAATTTTCTTTATGCACTGTGCACCCCCTGAATTCGATCTTTTACATGAGTTTAAATGGATAGAATACATTGTTGCCAAATTGCACGCGACGCCACTGTCTAGGATACAGTACAGACAGACATCTGCGCTGTCGCTATATACTTTCTCAATTTCTAACTTTGTTGGTTGTGAGAAAGTAATAATTAAATCATATCAAACCGTATTACAATTGAATTTGGAGAAATAGGTCGGAATAGTTCAGGTATCTACTATTTATATATACAATAAGAGGAAGAGAGAATGACATTGGCACGGGCGACTCGTGCAATTTGACATACATGGTTATTTACCTCTTCTTGATTTTATGAAAAAAGAAAAAAATGGAGATTCAGAAGTTAAAGGATTTAAGGTGTTCCGACCTTTATTATTACCTTCTACAAGCCATTTTCCCAAAAAAAGGGAGCCTAGAACCCCTCCCCCTCACGGATTACCACTGCAATATATGAGTTATACATAAAACTCAGAGGTGCCGAAGGTTATAAAATAATTTTCAGCGTTAAAAATAATGATTTAAACAAGTGTATGATGGTAGTTCACTGTATTCAATATGTCCTTAATCGCTCTACGCAGAGAAAAACAGAAACAAAAAACAAAACGTTAAAAAAAAAAAAAACAAAAAAACAAAAAACCAACGAAATTGAAAATGAAATAACAATAGTCTTCTTCCCTACAACATGTTGATCATTTCTCCCTTTTGAGAGCCCTCAAATAGCCTTGCATGTCAAAGCACAACCTTCCCCTCATCCCTCCATCCACCGATTTAATTCACTTTTGAACACGGATACCCGGCTGTGCGCATAATTTAGCGTCGGATAATTAGGAGATAATCTGGGACCGAGTCCTTTTTTTTCCGGCGGAAAAGTTATACGCGGATTTCACCCCCTCTCTCCCTTACATTACTTTTCACTCTCTGTCTGTCTCTGTCTCTCTCCCCCCCCTCTCTGTCTCTTCCCCCTCCCCCTCCCTCTCCCTCTCTCTCTCTCTCCCTCTCTCTCTCTCTCCTCCCCCTCGCGAGGTGTTAATGATTTTTTCCTTGCTCACTCATACTCCAGTGGCCCAGTCAGTTTTGTAATGCACACGCACTTCAAAGTGAACTCAGGGATGAAGAGTTATTTTTTTTTTTTAAACCGTGAAGCACCACCTCCCCTTCCCTCATCCCCCTCTGCCACCACCACACCCGTCAGGCTACTTTTCATACCTCAGCGATTTTGTTCGTTTGGATGGAGTTTTTCAGGTATATAGTCCTGTTTTTGTACTCACTAAATTTTCAGAAACTAACACACCGTGGCGTGCTTCGCAACTGAACTGTTAACAGCGATAAAATAAAACTTGGACGTTAATACGAGGCCAGTTTTGCACGTTTCATTTTTTTATTTTTTTTTACTGCTACTTTTTTCAACCAGCTTGTGCTGGAACACATTATTTTGAGTGAGACCATTCGCCCTTCAATCTATGATTATCATATGCATTTAATATATTCAGAATTTAAAAAAAAAAAAAAAAAAAAAAAAAAAAAATGTATGCGATTCATTTATTTTAAAAAATTACCGGTGGAAACTTGGAAGTGGTTTTAGGCCTTGTGTGCCGAAAGTATTTTACTCGCTCTGATAAATGAAGGGGGCGAATTTTTACCCAACTTAGAAATAGTACTGATCACTTATTTTTTAATAATAATTTTAAAAAAAACTAACAACTATTTAATATTTACTTTTTACTTTTGACTATTTGTAAAAACTATTTTATTCAGTATATTCTTCGAGAAATGATTATTTGTCTATTTCATCAAATTGCTTTAATTTTAAGTGTTTGGCGAGGAAATTTCCAAAAAAGTACTAAGTTCGAATATTCCATAAAACTGTACATTTCATTTTCAACAAACATTTTCTTTGATTTTTTTAAATTTTGAAATTTATACGTAGAATTATAATCCCAAAAGATAATTACATATTCTGAAACTACATATGTACAAAGCTATCACCAAAAGATAATTACATATTCTCCCTGGTAAAAATTACGACTATACGACTATTACAAAAAACGACTATAAACAGAGTTGCCGACTATAAATCCATTGTTGGCCAACCATGTTTATAGTCGTTTTTGGAACGGTTATAGTCGTCATTTTTACCAGGGCTGAAACTACAAATGTACAAAGCTATCACCCGATGAAAAAGTTGTATCCTTGTGAACTTCAGGAAAATGTGTAGATGCTGAAGAGGGGGCGAATTTTCACCCCATCTTCTTTCTTTCCTTTAAATGCGGGAAAATTTGATGATTTCAAATTTTGGTAGATGGTTTCTGAATACTTCCACCAAAGAATTAATGGAAGCTTGAGAAGTTTTATTGAATTGTCGTTATTTATTTTCAAAAAAACTGCCTTAGGGTAAAATTCAACCCCTCCCCCCACCACGGGACGCAAAAGTTAAACTGAAATATGTTACGTTTGTTTCAGTGGATTCCACCAAAAGATCGCTTCCACTGCTTATTTGTATGACCTAAACTGAACCCTTTTCTTACACGAACACTTTAAAAATTATGCTTCCAAACTTCATCTTTTTCGATTCTATCGGAAAATAGATTTAAAAGTAGGGTCTCTTCAGAGTTGGGCAACCAACTAATAAGAAATGATGAAATGAATCCGGCAACCCTGAATGCTACCTGAGCTGAAGAAAGGAAAACACACGGGAGGTACTATCGACGAATTAAAGACTGTCGCGAGATTTTCACAAGCTAAGTAACGCCTTCAAGGTTCTCGTTCGGCCACTCTTCATACTCCTCACACCTTGCAGGTGAGAGACCAGTGCGGATGGGACAGGATAGCCGTTGCAGATCCAGTCCCACACTCACACTCATAACTAAAAATGGGTGAAAATCTCGCGACAATCTTTAATTCGCCGATAGTACAGGTCAATTGTAGAATTTATTCGCAGATTAATTCGATTGACTCGGCGTTGCCTGACTCACCACATAATTTCCGAATAATTTTTGCCCAACTCTGGGTCTCCTAAGCCCCTATTTCAAATTGCTCAAAGTTGCTGACTAGAGTCCCTGTATATCAAAGAGTCTCGCCACGTGAAGCATGAAGAAGAAGAATTTCGAAGGAGGCGTCCACTCTGATTGGTTGGGTTCGCTGAGGGGGCGTGTACGCTTCCTCGGTAGGTGCGTTCCAACGGTCTTCTTATGGCGAATAACACAGAACGCCTCCTCGAGCTCCGTGACAGCCTAAAATCTAGCAGCCAACCAGAATCTATACCTCGTATGGCGAGACTCTTTGATATACAGGGACTCTAATGCTGACCACTCAGCGCCCAGCATGCAAATCTCCACGCCAACAAAACATTCAAAATATTCTACCTTTGGAAGGAAACTATCACTATTGCATTGTACCAGCGCAGCGTGCGCTAACATCAATTGCATCAGTAATTCGTGGAGCAAACATAAAACACTTAAGGTGAACGCGCACCTGTAACAGACACAGGCCCAGTAATACACTCTTTGGTTTTTCATCCAGATATAATAAAAAATCGGAGCTCGTTTTATTTGTGTTATTATTTATAGAGCAACTCAAGTACCCTGTTGAGTGTAGAGTGATTTAAATGCAAAATTTTGTGAATTTGATGCTCTTAAAGCAGAAATATTTGAAGGGTAAAGATAGCCGCACCTGATGTAAACAATATTACTTCCAGCTGATTCTAACGGAATCTCTTCGGGGACTCTTTCACATTACTAAGCTTCCAGATTCTAGGTCTAGGGAATCCATATTATATCTCAAAGCATAGTCTTTTAAGGCAGAAAAACGAGAAAATTCAAGCAATCTGAAGGGGGTGTCTGTCACTAAAGCAAAAAAGTCTGTTACTGCTGCATAGCTATTTCGGGGTGTCTCACTGGAATATCTGTTTTTATTTTCATATTGGTTTCTCTGAGCTTGTTTTCACGCTGACAGTATGATAATATGTGATCGTTCAAATGAAAGCTTATGCAGTCTGCACTTTCATATTAGCCAAAAATATCTGATATCCGTTGAGTTCCTCGAAAAATATGGACCAACTCCTCTTAAAGTTCTCTTAAGCGTGCCTGTCACCGGTGAGTTAACCTTAATGGATGGCTTCCTTGTGAACTGCGGTGGCCGTGCCTTAAGGTCACCTTTTAAAAATTGGGTTCCAACTTCCTGTTCAAAAGACGATTTTTTTTTCTTCCTCTTTGTGTACATGCTTCTTTTTCTTTTTATCGCTTGTTTTGTAAGAAAAGAAGCGAGTTGACACGACGAGCGACGCGGCGCGGCGCCACTCTCGCAGTATAATGGGTTATGAGGGCTCAAGATTTCCCATTGGACAAACTTCTTTTTCTTTTGAGAGAGGCTGAAAAGTCAGGATAAAGCCATCATTTGAACCTGAAACTGCGACATGATGCATGCAATTTAAAACTTAGCAAGAGCATCTACACAATAGGCATTTTTACTATCTCACTCCCTCCAGAGTACAGAAAGTATAGTTTAATAGGTACTTTGCAAACTTCTGCTAAAGTAACATGAAAAGTGAAGATTCCCACAATTTCTTTTCAACAAAAATACAAACATCAGTGCACTGACAAAACATCCTTGGTTGGATTTACTATAATTTGGTTAAACTTTACTGTACTTCTGGTTTCGGAAAATGGACAACTAGACACCCGATATTAACCCAAGCCTACCTATACGGTAATATTCACTATGATGTGTGTAATTGTATCTAACAGTTTATTATAGGTGTTTTTAACCAAGTCATGGTTTCAAATTAACCAAAGAATGGTTTAAATTCAACCAGGTTATGGTTTACGTTTTACCAGGATATGGAGAGGGGAGTTAATAGAAGGGAGGGGAGGGAATGGATACATTCAAGGTGAAGCGACTCAGTGCGTGCTCACTACTCGTGCTCTTCTCTCTATATGTTGCATGAAAGTTGTCTCCATGAACCAATTTACCGCCTAAAATTATAAATATTAAAACGAATTTTGGCTTCATGAGTTTAGGCAAGGTCCAACTTTACATACTTCACCAATCATCTATTGTATCAAAAAGACATACCAATTCACCAGTACTGCCAACACACAAATCATAGATTTCCCAATATGGCATTGTTCCATGGTGTCTTACCTTCCCCTACTTGTCTATAATCATCAGCCATGGTGGCTAGTTGATGTAGCCACCTATTGCAACATTTTCAAACTCCGATAAAATTAATAAATATTGTTCAAAAAGACTTATTCAAGTGAATAAGACACCCTTACATGACCATTGATCGATATCATTGCAAACAATCCCTTATTTCACAAGATAAAACTTCACTTTGACGAAAATATGTATAATTTCGAAGCTAAACTCACCAACCAAGACAACAACACAAAAACATGTGATGAAAAACAGTTCTACCAACCTAGAATTCTGAGGAATTTTTTCCCCCTGTTCTAGACCTATATTTCCACTATTATAAGGTGGCTACAAAAAGTAGCCACTGTGGCGGATGGGAAAAGAATAATTTCTAAAAGGTAGCTAGCCCGCATAGCCACTACGGCGGTAAGGGTTTTAAATTTGAGGCTTAAAAATATGTTTTGACGACTTTATGTGTACATGTTGAAGGTTTTATGTGTGTGTATATCGGTATATTTTTGGGTTAGAGTCCCTGAGCATTCATGTTCCCGAATTTTTCCGGCAAAAGTTTGGAAAAGCTCCATTCTTGCGGTCTTCTGAAAAGCTAAATATCGAGAAAGTCAAACCACAAAAGTCGGAGAGTGGTTCTTGGAGACATTTCATAATAGTCACGAGTTAAAGAAGTCTTAGTCTAGAAAATCTTATTTCAATATCCCGAGGAAATTTTCCGTGCAAAAGCAAACAAACCGACGACTTAAAGGGACGAGCAAACACAAGGAGATGATTTATTTTGAAGACAGTTTGAAAAGGAAGTTTTAATTAGAACTGAATATTTATTTACCTTAGATAGACTGGATGGATAGGAGGATAAATTATGAAAAGGGAAGATTAACTGTAAACTCTACAACAGAAGTTGACTCGGGAATGAGGTTAGGACCTAGGTTTATCGCCTCGCCATTTTATGGAATAAAACCGTTCATACTCTAACTAAAATAATTATACGTAAATACAATTCAGGGCTGCCGTTTTGCAATTCAGAGCTGCCGTTTTGCGTTGATCAGTGACATTTTTCAATTCATCGATGATTCCTCCGGTTAGGAAAAGATTACGCAGTTCAGTTCAGTGTATGGCTGCGTATACTGCTCGAAAATACTCTGATCTATAATATTTCCTGAATAGGTGTAATCGACGGTTAGCTATTAAAATATCCGCAAGTTTTTTAAAGCCATCAACGACTCCACCGGTTAAGAAAATATTACAAACTTTAAATAATAAATTTTACGCCGGGGCTTCAAAACTAATCGAACCGTAAACCCAAAAAACCGTTCCAAATTGTCAGAATTAGAAACCGCGAACCGAACCGCACGGGCTAAACCGGGTATGCACCGGTTCGACAATTTTCCAAATGCGGTTTATGTTATAATGACAATAGACTTTATATGAGACGACTTTCATAAACTGAGGCATCAATAATCTAAAAACAAATAAATAAACTAAGCTGCTAGATAAAATATACAAAAGTTGACGATGTTCTGCTTCTGAAAACCAAAATAATTTTCAAAATGAAGAAAAGCTAAATAGTTAAAAAGTGAAAAAGGTGAAATCATTTTTGTTAAAAGTATTCTTACGCTTTGAACTTTTCAAGTTGAACCGGTAAAAACCAAACCCATCGTCTCTGTGAACCACGAACCGATTTTCTTGGCGAATTCCGAACCGTGAACCGAACCGAAGTTGTTGCCGGTTCAAACCTGCTTCACGCAGTCATGCACAAAAGTCTCCTTCAATCGAGGTTTTATGCAACCCGCAAAACCTCTCGGGGGCCATTCATTCATAGATTTGTCGCTCTAATAAGGCAGGATCTGATTACTACGTTTCCTTAGCCTCGCGAAGCGAGCGATGCTGCGCTGATGCCGTCACGTCAACGCGCGTCAGGTGCGCGTGCCGCTTCCCAAAGCGCGCGCACTTAATTAAATTGGGAAATTATAACGGAAATAAAATATTCTGTTCCGCCCGAACGACGACCGGCAAAAGCTGGGCGAAAGAAGATGAAAGACAAAGCGGAGGGAAGAGAGATAGAAAGAGTGGTTGAAGGGGTGGAAGGGAGGGGGGGAAGGGGGTGTTACAAAGCGGAATGGCGCAAGCACAATTTAAAAGAAGACGAACGAGACGAGCATCTTCTTTAAGTCTTCCTAGCTGACAGAGTTGTCAGGTGCAAATGATGAGACTTCCACTCTGTTTATATGCGCGTTTAAATCAAGGAGGTAGGTGAGATTTATTCGTCCCATCCGACAACAATGCTTTTTCGTATACATACAGGGTGTCAATTAAAAAAGGAGCCAGGCTTAATATCTAGAAAACGGCTCCGAATTTCGAAAAACGCTGAAACACGTGTTCGATTATTTCGAGGGGGACATCTTTTGAGGGGGTCCTCAATTTCGAGGCCCCCCTCTGGGGGGCCCCAGGGGGGTCAAGTCCCATATTTCAAATGGAGACCCCCATTTTTTATTTGATAATCGGAAAGAGGGTAAAATTCTAAGACTTTTGGCGCAAACCGAAAGTCGATATCGTTTTTCGTGTTCGATATATCGAAGGTCAAAGTTCGATATGGACCCATCTTCAGAAATTCGTAACTTTCCTTTAAATAGTCCAAATTTCAAAAACTTTGGGTCTAAAATGCTCTACAGAGCAAGCACTTTTCAGAAAAAAAAATCAATTTTAACAGAAATTTAGTCAAAATTTGGTTTTAAAGCCCCCAAACATATTCCGAGAGACGACCCCTATCGAGTGATACATCAATCGAAAAGGCGTAACAAACTGAGCATTTTGGCGCAAACCGGAGGTCCATATCGTTTTTCATATTCGAGATATCTCATTCTGTAAATCGGCATTTGACATTCGATATCTCGAATAAGAAAAACGATATGGACCTCCGGTTTGCGCCAAAATGCTCAGTTTGTTACGCCTTTTCGATTGATGTATCACTCGATAGGGGTCGTCTCTCGGAATTTTTCTGATAGCCCCCCGTGGGGGCCAAAAACGTTGAAAATGTTTGGGGGCTTTAAAACCAAATTTTGACTAAATTTCTGTGAAAATTGATTTTTTTTCTGAAAAGTGCTTGCTCTGTAGAGCATTTTAGATCCAAAGTTTTTGAAATTTGGACTATTTAAAGGAAAGTTACGAATTTCTGAAGATGGGTCCATATCGAACTTTGACCTTCGATATATCGAACACGAAAAACGATATCGACTTTCGGTTTGCGCCAAAAGTCTTAGAATTTTACCCTCTTTCCGATTATCAAATAAAAAATGGGGGTCTCCATTTGAAATATGGGACTTGACCCCCCTGGGGCCCCCCAGAGGGGGGCCTCGAAATTGAGGACCCCCTCAAAAGATGTCCCCCTCGAAATAATCGAACACGTGTTTCAGCGTTTTTCGAAATTCGGAGCCGTTTTCGAGATATTAAGCCTGGCTCCTTTTTTAATTGACACCCTGTATATAGCGTCGCCTTGTCGCCGTTTTCCTTCCGTTCATTGTTTTTTTCGCTGGTGCACGTCTCCTTCTTTTCATCAATGTAATTCATGCATCGCTGCCGAATGGAGCTCTTTTGCAAGGCTTTGCTGTTGGAATGGGCGGATATAGGGATTTGTCTCATCGCTCTCTCTCTCTCGCTCTCTCTCTCTCTCTCTTTCTATCTCTCCCTGTCTCTCTATCGCTCTTTATCGCTCTCTATCGCTCTCTATCGCTCTCTATCGCTCTTTATCGCTCTATATCGCTCTATATCGCTCTCTATCGCTCTTTATCGCTCTCTATCGCTCTATATCGCTCTCTATCGCTCTTTATCGCTCTCTCTCGCTCTCTCTCGCTCTCTCTCGCTCTCTCTCGCTCTCTCTCGCTCTCTCTCTCTCTCTATCGCTTTCTCTCGCTCTCTATCGCTTTCTCTCGCTCTCTATCGCTTTCTCTCGCTCTCTATCGCTCTCTCTCTCTCCCTCTCTCTCTCTCTCTCTCTCTCTCTCTCTCTCTCTCTCTCTCTCTCCTCCCATTTGAACTCGTGAGTTAGAAAATGACTGAGATAGGGGTTAAAGTCACGTGATGGCCCCCCTCCTATTCTTTTCTAACTTACGAGTTCAAATGGGAGGAGAAAGGGACGTACTATGACCTTCAAAAGAAAATACCCTGGTCGAAATTCTTACTCTTAAATTTGTCCTTTATTTTCAAGGAAACTTTCGATTTTTCATGACGTGTACTTTAAGAGGGGCGTTCTGATTAGTCCTTAAACACTTGAAAAAGCGGAAATTGTTTACAGATTGCCAAGATTTAAAAGAGTAAACATTTCGGTCAGGATACTTTCTTTTGAAGCTCATAGTACGCCTCCTTTCTCCTTCCATTTGAACACGTATGTTAGAAAAGAATAGCAGTGGGGCCATCACGTGACTTTAACCCCCATCTCTACCTCTTCCCATTTGAACGCGTGAGTTAGAAAAGGACGGAGATAGGAGTTAAAGTCACGTGATGGCCCCCATGCTATTCTTTTCTAACATATGTGTTCAAATGGGAGGAGAAATGAGACGTACTATGACCTTCAAAAGAAAGTACCCTGATCGAAATTTTCACTCTTTAAATCTTGGCAATCTGTGAACAATTTTGCGGTTTTCAAGTGCGTTGGAGGACTAATCAGATTGCCCCTTTTATAGTCCATCATAAAAAATCGAAAGTTTCATTGAAAATAAAGGACAAAAACAATATGAATTTCGACCAGGGTACTTGATTTTGAAAGTCACCGTACATCTTTCTGTTTCCGCCTATGACTGTTGGTGAAAAGACTCACAATTCTGATGTACAAGGCATTTGAAAATAACTTTGAGGCCGTTAATTCAGGGGCTTGATTTGGAGGAAGGAGATGCTCCCTCCTTCTAATTTTCGAAATTGTATGGAAAATTTATTTTTTCATGGGAATATGTGGGGGGGGGATTTTCCAAGACGATCATAATTTTTTAACGCCGGAGAAGTGCAAATAGTGACTATCTCTTTCCACCTTTACGCACCATTTTGTACTTTGCAAATATCTAACTCCAAAAACTATATACCGGAAGAAGTCGTGGATTTTATGAAACTAAAGTGGCAGTGAAATTTCCAACAATGTGCCCCTGAAAAAGTTTGAAATCCTCCCCGAATGGTCTACTATCAAAAAGTATAAAGCTCGATCCTCACAGAGAAATAAATTATGTTCAAAGTTCAGATGGGCAACCCGTATATGTATGCCTTATGTTTGTTCCACAACCCAAAGAACAAACAACGGACTACAACCTCTGAATTGGAACAATGAGAATAGAGAGAATATATACTAGAGACCACGCACTATAGCTGGTCAAGCGGCGTCTAACTTTTTTCGGGGCTCAACAGAATAACATAAGGAGTGACATCCAACAGGACTATACTTTGGCTGATGAGTGATGATGATCAACGACAAAACTCCGATGCCTCTGATCATACCAAGGTATATGGAAGAACAGGTATGGACAGGAGGCGGGGTTTAAGGGGCTTTCGAGTTTTCCCGCCAAATGATGACGACACGCTTGCTTTGGCGATGACGTAGCCGTCACCTACTGCAGTAGCGAGAGATGGGGATCACGGGAGAGTGAGTGAGATAGATTGGAACGGTAGGCGAATTTTATCGCGACCGTCTAGAACATCTGTGACGTAGCCGTCACCTCCTGAGATAGGCTCCGCCTCCTGTCCATACCTGTTCTTCCATATACCTTGTGATCATACTATCTTTACTCATCAGCTAACATATGGTTCAATTGTACGTTGCTTTTGTAGTGACTCCAAAAAAATAAGTTGCCTCCTCAAGAATCGATTATTTTACCTACGTTTAAATGGGAGGAGGACACTGTTGCCAAATTTCACGAGCTACCGTTGTTTTTATGAAATAACTGGTGTCAGCAAAAAGTCCTTTTACATTGGAATGGGACTCTAGCAAACTTTCGCTACGGGTGATTGAGGAATTGATTTTTGCATAAAAAGTTGTAAACATGACGATGAGTACCCTTATAATCACAAAATTCACTCTCAGAATCGGGCTCAGTGACGATTTTAAGCAGGTATCATGGGAGATTTCTATCTATAATTTGAGACATAGAAAATCTCTGATTCTCTAGATTCTCTGTGATTCTATACGGAGAAAGTGACAATTCAAACGGGAATTTCCTATGATATGCCTGCGTTTATTCTGAAATAGCTTTCCATGAATTTCCATGACCAAAATTCTGCGGGCATTATTTCCGTGGGCAATTATACTATCTTTCCATAAAATTTCATGGAATTCTGTGGGCAAAATATTAATTTGCTACCACATTTCATGGAATTCCGTCGGCCATTCGTGGGACTCCATAAGATTTTCCGTATAATTTCATGGGGAAATAAAAACAAGCAGGGAAGCTCCGATACGTTGCATGTATTGGAAAAGCGTGCCTGTGAATTGTATACATAAAAATCTGCGCATAAGTTGTTTCATTGGGTCTTCTGCTCTGCTGGGTTTTGCAGAAATAAGTTTTGCATAAAGGCTTACGCATACATGGTTTAAATATATTTATTATAATGTAGACAAAGTCTGAACTTTGAACATAATTTATTTCTCTGTGAGGATCGAGCTTTATACTTTTTGATAGTAGACTATTCGGGGAGGATTTCAAACTTTTTCAGGGGCACATTGTTAGAAAAGTTCACTGCCACTTTAGTTTCATAAAATCCACGACTTCTTCCGGTATATAGTTTTTGGAGTTAGATATTTGCAAAGTACAAAATGGTGCGTATAGGAGGAAAGAGATAGTCACTATTTGCACTTTTTCTGAGTTAAAAAATTATGATCGTCTTGGAAAATTTTCCCCCCATATATTCCCATGAAAACGTAAATTTTCCATACAATTTTGAAAATTTTTGAACTAAACACCGTAGCACATCAATCGAAAGATCTTTAAAATACGCATCTTTTGGTGCAAAGTTCACGTCAATATCTCTTTTCGTTCAAAAGTTATGGAGCAACGGAGAACCGTTATGGAGTTATGGAGAACCTGGCAACAGTTTGTCTGCAAATGGGGCTCTTGCAAACTTTTGCTGTGAGCAAATGAATGGTTCGATCTGATATAAAAACCAGCGAAAATCACAAAAATCACTCAAAAAAAAGTCTAAAATCCAGTGATAAACTCACAAACTTGCTATAACGGCAAGATCTTAATTGCGGTTCAACGCAGATATCAGGGGAGATTCCTGTTTTATTTCTCAATTTCTCTAAGGAAACACAGAGATATGTATCATTTTAGATAGGCATCTCTCACAATACCTATGCGTCTCTCCAACATTAAGCCCGATTCTTAGAGCGAACTTCGTGATTGTTAAGCATACTCATCGTCATTTTTACAGGTTAATATAAATGCAAGAATCAACTCTTCCATAACCTATCGCAAAAGTTTACAAGAGCTCCATTCGCTGTGGAGTCATTCCAGGTTCCAAAAAAATAAATACTCAGCAATAAATTCAGAAAACAGCTGTAACGGCAAGATTGTAATCGCGAAGCTACGCATACGTATCATGGGAGATTCCTGTCTAATTTGTTACCGTCTCCATAGAAACACAGATGTATGTTTTAAAGTAGATTTAGGAATCTCCCTTGATACCTGCGTTGCTCCGCCCTTAAGCCCGATTCTGAGAGTGAACTTCGTGATTGTTTAGCATACTCATCGTCATTTTTACAGCTTAATATAAATGCAAGAATCAACTCTTCAATAACCTGTAGCAAAAGTTTACAAGAGCTCCATTCGCTGTGGAGTCCTTCCAGGTTCCAAAAAATTAAATACTCAGCAATAAATTCAGAAAACAGCCGTAACGGCAAGATTGTAATGGCGAAACTATACGGCTACACAGACGTATCATGGGAGATTCCTGTCTAATTTGCTTTACTTTCTCCATAGAAACATAGATGTATGTCTAAAAGTAGATTTAAGAATCTCCCTTGATACCTGCGTTGCTCCGCCCTTAAGCCCAATTCTGAGAGTGAATTTCGTGAATGGTTTAGTGTACTCCATGGTCATTTTTACAGGTTTTTATGCAAGAACCAACTCTACGATTCCCTACAGCAAAAATTGCAAGAGCCCAATTACATGTCTCAAATTTAAATGAGCTCGTTTCAACTCGTTCAAACATATGTCTGAAAATTTTCCAGTCGAACAAACCGGCAACGCCACTTAGAACGCTTCAAACTGTCTGGACGACGAGGGGCGAAGGGAAAATGGTTTGTGGGAGGGGCGCGGGGGCGCGGGGGAAGGCGGAGGCAGAGGGCGACAAACGGTAATCTCTTGCAAGTTGCGACGATAACAAGATCCTCGCGCTAAATGCATAAAACCCAATTTCCTAAGAATTGAAATTAAACGCATTAAAATGGTTCGAATTCCTGCTCATTAGAGCGAATTTATATGTATTTTCGCACCGTCGACGACACCGACGAAACAGGCTCATCAATTAACATTTTCCGAGACTGAAAAAGAGTGAGACGGTAGATGGAATAGAAGGAGGGGACGACGATGGGAGGGGAGGGGAGGGGAGGTTGGTAAGTAGGGAGGTAGGGGAGGGGAGGGCGTATAAAGTCCTTTTCCATGCAGCTCTTGAATCATCAAGATCAGAGGAAAATAGTAATCCTTTTGAGCCTCACTCAATGATGCGCGTAACACAGACTCGAGACTCGAAAAAAAACGATCGCTCAGCAACCCGTCATGTAACAGTCGGAGGAAAAATTCAGGGAAAACAGGGTGGGTATAGTATCAATTTTATAGAACACGAAAAGTGAGGAACCGGCAACGTACACGGAAAAAAAACTACGGTGAAAATAACCATACGGATACCTAATTTTGGCACCTGCTTGATGTTATGGTAATGTTAACCAGAAGTATACTATGTTTTGACTAGGTACTAGGTGGTGTTACCTGATTGCATGTCGAATTTACTCAAAGTATCGGTAAATGTACCATACTTCTGGTCAAGTTTACCATAACATCTAGCAGGTGCCAAAATCAGGTATCCGTATGGTTATTTTCACTAATCTTTTTTTTCCGTGTAGTTTACTAACTAACCAGGTGAATGTACTATGACTTTCATAAAAGAAAGTATCCTGGTAAACATCAGTGGCGAAGAGTGCTATTTGGCAACGTGACATTTGGTCCATTTATGAACCCATAGAAAAGGTCGAATTCGAATGTGTTCGCCGAACACCCGATAGATCGATCTTTTTAATGGTTTCAAATGGACGAACTGCAACGTTGCCAGATTGCACGCTTCGCCACTGGTAGACATTTTCATTCTTCCACTCCTCGGCCAGATTGAATTTTTTTGCAGATTTCAGTTATTTCAGAGTCCAACAGCATTGCCACTTGAAGTATGGATTACGTCGCAGAGCCCCACAGTTCATGGGGCCACGCAACAACCTTTCCAAAAAGTGTCGCACTCCCCCATAGTGCGTGGGGCCACGCGACACTTGAATTTTGTCTTAAAAAAAGTGCCTTACAAGTGTCGCAGAGCCCCACAGATTTTTAAAGATTTCTGTGGGGCCGTGCGACAAGTAAAATATTAATTTTTCCACCATCTGACCAAGTGTCGCGTGGCCCCACGAAACAGCTAAAATTAGGATTTTAATCGAGAAGATTGTGGGGCGTTGCGACACTTGGTTTTCATACATTTTCAAGTGTCGCACGGCCCCACAGCCGTCCAACAAAAGTTGTCCTCTAGTCCAGAAACTTTTGAAAGAAGGACTCTTATCATTAAGTGATTAGAGGTGAGCTCGTGTGAGTAATCAAAGCTAGAACTGATAAAGTTTTGTCAATATCAGGGTTCTGTGGGGCATTGCAACACTTGATTGGGAAAGACTGTTTCGGGGGCCACGCGACACTTGGTCAGACCTGAGTCGAAATAAGTTATCTTGTTATCAAGTGATTAGAGGTGAGCTAGCATGAGTAATCAATTCATCGAGTTATTAGAGGTAAGCACCAGTGAGTAATAAATTTCATGAACTGATAATGGTTAGTCATTCTTTAAAAAAGGGTTTAAAACTTTCCTTATCAGGTTCTGTGGGGCTTTGCGACACTTGATTGAGAAAGACTGTTTCGTGGGGCCACGCGACACTTGGTGGTGAGTCTAGTGTTTCACAGCCCCACAAAAGAGTTTGATCCCCAAAGCCAGTATTGGTGCCCAATCAGCTGATAAAAAGGTAAACTCTAAATAGAGGAGGGGCTTTGTATCCAGAGAAAGTATTTCACAGCCCCACAACTAGGATTGATTGGCGTAGGCAAGTATCTTTTCAGGGCAAACCGTCTAAATGCCCGATTTAAGCCACCTCAGCATTAATTAAAACTGTTAAAACTTTCAGAGAGGGTACTCACCAGTAGAAGTGAATAACAAAAGAAACAGATGATTCACCGAGTCGCAGGAAAGTCGGTTGTATGAGTTAATGATACCAGGTCTGCCGAAAGGCAATCATGGTGTCTCAATCAAAACAAGGGGGGAAAAAAAGTGTTAAACCAACTATGGTAAAACAGTCGCGATTTAGCTTTTCAGTTTGAGCTATCGAACCCAATATAATGATATAAAGTAATAAAAACTTGAGGTAATTGGAGCACTGCCATTTTTAACAACAATTCGAAGGAACACTCATGAGGAAATAGATTTCTTAGCTTGGAAACGTATTCGCGAAGCAAAAAATTAATAACTATGCCAGGTACCTAATCCTATTGTACCGAATGTAAATACACAAGATCCTGATGAGGGAGCTTTGGACAGCAGTGCGTTACGCTGGGGCTGGGTACGTAGTGCTGTAGGGCTATGCCCAGTAGCACACGAATCACCGCAGCTGAAATCGACGGGACAGAAAATAATTCACCGAAACATAAGTTTCATTCTAAAAATTACAATGGACCGAGAATAAAAGTAAAAAAAAAAAATGCCTTGCAAAAGCTCGATGCACTTAAAGAGCGGTGAGTGTTATGTTACGTTACTATTTAATTTTGGTGAGGTTGGGGCTTCACACGATGTTGTAAACAAGAGATTACTGTATACGAGGTACTCGAACAAAGGTGACCAATGAGAGGCAAGTATGATACTCGGTGCCGCGTGATTCGAAAGCGAGGAACTAACAATAAGGGGGACGTTATGTTGAGGCAGCAGTGGAAATCTCGTGTGGACTTTTTCCCACACAGGCTCGGTTTACTAGCCTCATAGTTTTAAACCTTTACTTACAAAAAAAAAAAAAATTGCAACAAATGCATTTGAAATTGGTTATAAACAAAAGTGTAAGTGTTTTAGAGTGGCTGTCTGGACACGAAATCGACATAACTGTATCTTTGGAAGGATTTGCATGAGAAAAAAATTGACACATAACAGAAACAAGCAAAATTTTCTCATCAGGACAGATTTATTAGAATTCTGTGTCCAGAAAGCCACTTTACAACTTCTGCGTAAGTTCCACTGCGGTTTTTTCGGAAACGGCTGCGAATTTTGAAAAACAGCCAAACACATGTCCAATAATATCGAGGAGGACCCATTTTGGGGGGGGGGGGTTTTTTTTTTCGGCGCCTCCCTGGGATGGGCGGGGGGGGGGAAACCCCCCTTTTTTTCTTATGGGAGCCCTTTTTTACTTTCTCACTCTAATGAAATTAGAAAAATTGAGAAAGTATTGCGATGGCGCAGAGATTTTTGATGCATTTTGTTTCGATACTTGGCCCGCTGCGACTAAGTCAATCATGATAATTATAAAAAAATTGGCTTTTTTCATGCCTAATACTATCCTAAAGAACATCCATCCATGATATTTCAATATTTCGGAACCATATGTGGTGGGAGGAGTAAATGCAAAAAATTTCTGTGGCGTCTGTCTTTCTGTCTGCCTGTCTGTCCGTCTGTAGTCATGAACGTGAAATCCAGCATAACTTTTCAACTGTTGATCTATATGCACCCAAATTTTTCCAGAGATGTTGCTTTTAACATTCCTCAGAGGGACTTTTTTTTTTTTTTTTTTTTAAAATTTTTAATTTTTAGGTTAGTTATGGAAGAAAAATGGTTTCCATTAAAATCAAGGGGGAAAATGGGTCAAAAAAGAGAAAAATTTAAATATTTCAATATTGGATCTTTGGATTTGGAAGAAAATTTGTAAAAACATTCTAAAACCCAGCCCACAGAAAAATTTAACCCCCTTACAGTTCAGTAAAAAAACCCCTTAAGACCTTTTAAAAAATCAATTTAGGGCGTTCGAGCCAAAAAATGGAATAAAAGTGAAAAATTAATCTTGTGTAGCAGTCCCAAATTTACTAAAAGCTGGATGAATTTTGATGAAACTTTGTATACACAATGTACTACCGCAGTACTAAAATATTTTTTCTCACTATCATCATAATAAATCCTTTGGACCTAATCAAGGGACCATATAGGTGCGATTGAGAAAAAATAAGACCAATTAAGCAAATAAAAACAAATCCTACTTATTGAGATAATTCGGGTTAGGTCAAATTTAATTTTAATTAAATCCAGCACAAACAATCTATCTACCACATTTACTCTATTTTATATAGAATTTCTTATCTTTACAATATACAGCCCTTAAGACTGTTTAAAAAATCAAAATCGGTGCGCTCGACCCAAAAAAAGGAATTATCGTGAGAAATCAATCTTTAAACTTGGAGTCAATCCTTTATGGCTCGATAAATTTTTGATAAAACTTTTGTACACACAATCCACTATGAAAATACTAAGATATTTTCCTTTCTTAGTCACCAACAAACTGAAAAAACCCTTTTTCAAGAGGCAATATAGGTGGGATTGAGAAAAAAATAGGGGAATATAAGCAAATAAAAACATAATCCTTTTAAATTTGAGATAGTTCAGGTTTGGTCCAATGAATTTTTATAAGAACTGGCAAATACAATCTACAATTAGTCTATATAAGAAAGTATTCCTTACAGATAAAATTTTACAACACTTAAGAGAGTTTAAAAATCAAAATGGGGTGTTCGACCCTAAAACATGAATTAAAGCGGGAAATTGATGTTAAAACTTGGAGTCAATCATTCATGGAATGAATTTTGATGAAACTTTGCTCAAACATATTATGTTACTGACCCACAAAAATATTCCTATCATACAGTCATCATCAAAAACCTTTAAGCCCGTTTCAAGGGCCAATATAGGTGCGATCAAGAAAAACTTTTTGAAACCAAGGAAATAAAAAAACAATCGTAATACTTGGAATAAGAAATTCAATCATGACTCAATTATGTTTGATGAAAATTGCAACAAAAAGTTTGCAACCAACCTAGGCAGGGATTTTTTTCAATGTAAAACTATAATATACAACCCTTATGTCTGAAACTGTTTAAAGGCAAAATAGCTGTTCCACCAAAAAACCCCAAAAAAATAGAATATCCAAAGAAAATTAAACTTCTAAAAAAAAGGATGGATGAATTTTGTTGACATTTGAGGTACAAAATCTACAAAAAAGAACATCTTTAAAGGGGGTTTAATCTACCAAACTAAAAAATTTCTTTTGAAGATCCACAGTTCAAAACCCATCCTTCAAAGGATGAAGTAGGCAACTATTTGTACAGCTTCTCTGCAAAATCGCCAACACTTCGGATTGAAGGGGGAATTATGTCCAGAGGTGAAAATTTTTTAAAATTTAATGGGAGTCTAGGAGTCTCCCCAAAATTCTAAAGAAATTTGGGGGGTCCCCCCAGATATCTAAAGGTGGGTCGGGGGGTCTCCCCCAGAATTCTAAAGGGGGGGGTCTGGGGGTCCCCCCCAGAATACTATAGGGGGGTCGGGGGGTCTCCTCCAGAATACTAGAGGGGGTCGGGGGGTCCCCCCCAGATTTCTTAAGGGGGTCTGGGGGTCCTTCGACCCCCCCCCCAGATAAAAATGGAGGGAGAAAGTGTTCGTAGGGTGTTCCCTACAGCTTATTTTTTTCAGTATCTGAAAGAACAAAAAAAAAGAAACTTTTAGCGCAAACCGAAGGTCGATATCGTTTTTCGTTTTCGATAAATCGAAGGTCAAAGTTCGATATGGACCTATTTTAAAAAAATCATTACTCCACTTTGAGATACGGTTACCGGAATTTAAAAAACTAGGGGTCTATAAGACTCCAGAAAGCAAGCTCTTTTTTGTAAAAAATACGAATTTGACACAAATTTAGCAAAAATTAGGGTTTTGCGCCCCCGAAAATTGTCAACGTCTTTGCCCCCCAGGGGGGCCCATCAGACCAATTCCTTGGACGACGACTATCGAGTGATACATCGATCAAAAAAGGGATACCAAACTGAGCATTTTGGCGCAAACCGGAAGTAGATATCGTTTTTCACATTTGAGATATCGAATGTCAAAGTTAATTTAGGCAAAAAAGTTGTCAATTTTTGGGGCGTTAAACCCTTTTTGGCTAACTTTGTGTCAAATTCGTATTTTTTTTTAAAAAGAGCTTTCTTTTTGGAGTATTTTAGACCCCTAGTTTTTTAAATTCCGGTATCCGGTATCTCAAAATGGGTAATGATTTTTTGAAAATAGGTCCATATCGAACTTTGACCGTCGA
This sequence comes from Trialeurodes vaporariorum, assembly GCA_011764245.1. NCBI lineage: Eukaryota > Metazoa > Arthropoda > Insecta > Hemiptera > Aleyrodidae > Trialeurodes > Trialeurodes vaporariorum. The sequence goes on along the minus strand of VMOF01000001.1, from coordinate 25,231,606 downwards.
TATATCGAAAACGAAAAACGATATCGACCTTCGGTTTGCGCCAAAAAGTTTTTTTTTTTGTTCTTTCAGATACTGAAATAAAAAAATAGGGCTCCCATAAGAAAAAAGGGCGTTTCCCCCTTTCCCCCCCCCCTACCAGGGGGGGCCGAAAAAATAACCCACCCAAAATGGGTCCCCCCCTATATCATTGGACACGTGTTTGGGTGTTTTTCAAAATTCGCAGCCGTTTCCGAAAAAAACCCCAGTGGAAACTTTTCTTCTTAACACCCCGTATAGCTCGCCTCATTCTGTCACTTTATTCCAGTGGCGCGCTAGACATTTGCATTTGTGGGATAGCAAGATATGAGATCCCTTGTGGAGGATCTGGGGGGGATAGCCCCCGGTAGGCAAGGGGGTCTAGGGGGCCACCCTCAACAAATATTTAAAAAATTTAGGTTTATTAAGCTAATTTTTACGCTATTCTGCATGAAGTTTAATTAATTAAAATCACGGACAAATATATCGGAAATCCTATACTCAGATTTTTTTTTTTTTGTTTAGTTTGTTTAGTTTTTTTTTTTTTTTTTTTTTTTTTTTTTTTTGTTTTTTAAAACCCCACACAAAAAACGGTGTTCCATACCCGGCTACAATGTTGAGAACACAAAATGAGTAGACAGAGAACATCAACAACATAGCAGACAAAAAAGCGCGCGCGCAATCATCGAACTTTGCGAGCGAAGAAAGAGTTTATTTAATTGAATTATAAATTTAGATCGGGCAACATTGAAAAAATTTCATGATTAATGGAGGAAAGCGAGAGAGCGAGCACAGAGTTGAACAAAAAAGTTAACATTTGGTCCTAGCGAGCACCGAGTTGATGAAGTAAATGGACATTTGGCGCATCGCGCGCACACACTACATAACACGAAAAGAAGTTTGGGTAAATGGACAAACGGCATTCCATAGTTTCACACACTAAAAAGTAGGAAGAAAAGGGGACGCGCTTCCACAAGTCGACCCGTTCATTTGAATTTAGCGGTACTACGTTCCCGCCTGGAATCTGAGATTCGGGACACGCCCCTCAAACGGTTGCTGTGCATCAGGCATCAACATAACCCTCGCATTCAAAGACTTCTAATACTATCTAGACTGGACATAAGGCCGATTTTAGGGCGGGGAAAGTGAATACCTGGGGTGGGACAAAAATCGCATGTTGCGCCTGGCTACGCCGCATCCACGATTACAGTACGTGCTAAGATTTTCAGAAATACTTGATTTAAATGGGAAAATGACTTTTTTGAAAAATTAATTAAAAATACTAAAAAAAAAATTTTTTTCCCTAAAACTTGGTACCGTTTTAAAGCTCACGATATGCAGATTTCGGTTCGGGCCGGTTTTATATGTGATTTTTGAACGAGAAAAATTCTACAGGGGCTTAAAGTTGGGGACCGATTTTCTACAGGGTTTTCAAAAAAATTTTTTTCTTTGTACTTTTTTTTAATGGTTACAGCTCAAAAAAATAAAATTTATGCGATAAATTATTGAGATACACAAAACAAATAACTTTAATCATAACATAGATTACGTAAAATTGAGTATATACCACTATGTAGGTTGTCTCAGCGGGGTACCGAAACTGTGGAACACCCCGTAGAATCGAGGAAAATTGACCTAACTTTGAGCCTCTGTAGAATGTTTACGATTGAAAAAATGGTTTTAAAAAACCCGGGCCCCAACCGAAATCTGCATATCATGAGCTTTCAAACGGTACCAAGTTTATGGAAAAAAATTTTTTTTAGTATTTTTTAATTTAAATTTTTTAAAAAAGTCATTTCCCATTTAAATCAATGTATTTCCGAAAATCTTAGCACATACTGTAATCGTGGTTGCATACCGATCGGTTTCAATGGGCAGGCGTTATGTCCAGTCTAGATAGTATTAGAAGTCTTTGCTCGCATTGACAGTGACAGTACTTACAGCTAACCTAACCAAGTGACCAGATTTGTTGCATTGTCATTTGTTTATATTTATTCCCTGCATTGAAAGCACTTCGTTATAAACCCTTTCCGTAACATTATGTCATATTGCTAGAGTCTCGGTTAATTTTAAAATTTTGAAACTCATGTTTCGGTGAATTATTTTCTGTCCCGTCGATTTCAGCTGCGGTGATTCGTGTGCTACTAGACATAGCCCTACAGCCCTACCTACCCAGCCCCAGCGTAATGCACTGCTGTCCAAAGCTCCCTCATCAGGGATCTTGTGTATTTACATACGGTACAATAGGATTAAGTACCTGGCATAGTTATTAATTGTTTGCTTCGCGGATACGTTTCCAAGCTAAGAAATCTATTTCCTCATGAGTGTTCCTTCGAATTGTTGTTAAAAATGGCAGTGCTCCAATTACCTCAAGTTTCTATTACTTTTTATCATATATATGTGGCTTCGAAAGCTCAAACTGAAAAGCTAAATCGCGACTGTTTTTCCATAGCTTAGTTTAGCACTTTTTTCCCCCGGTTTTTTGATTGAGACACCATGATTGCCTTTTGGCAGACCTGGTATCATTAACTCATAGCAACCGACTTTTCCCGCGACTCGGTGAATCATCTGTTTCTATTGTTATTCACTGTCTACTGGTGAGTACCCATCTCTGAAAGTTTTAACAGTTTATAATTAAAGCTGAGGTGGCTTAAATCAGGGCATTTAGCGGTTTGCCCTGAAAAAATACTTGCCTACGCCAATCAATCCCAGTTGTGGGGCTGTGAAATACTTTCTCTGGATACAAAGCCCCCCCTCTTTTTGAGTTTTCCTTGTTATCAGCTGATTGGGCACCAATACTGGCTTTGGGGATCAAACTCTTTTGTGGGGCTGTGAAACACTAGACTCACCACCAAGTGTCGCGTGGCCCCACGAAACAGTCTTTCTCAATCAAGTGTCGCAAAGCCCCACAGAACCTGATAAGGAACGTTTAACCTTTATTAAAGAATGACTAACCATTATCAGTTCATGAATTGATTACTCACTGGTGCTTACCTCTAATAACTCGATGAAAAGATTACTCATGCTAGCTCACCTCTAACACTTGATAACAAGATAACTTATTTCGACTCAGGTCTGACCAAGTGTCGCGTGGCCCCACGAAACAGTCTTTTCCCCAAACAAGTGTTGCAATGCCCCACAGAACCCTGATATTTACAAATCTTTATCAGTTCTAGCTTTGATTACTCACACGAGCTCACCTCTAATCACTTAATGATAAGGTCCTTCTTTCAAAAATTTCTGGACTAGAGGACAACTTTTGTTGGACGGCTGTGGGGCCCTGCGACACTTGAAAATGTATGAAAAAAGTGTCGCAACGCCCCACAATCTTCTCGATTAAAATCCTAATTTTAGCTGTTTCGTGGGGGCCCCGCGACACTTGGTCAGATGGTGGAAAAAATTTAAAATTTTTCTTGTCGCACGGCCCCACAGAAATCTTTAAAAATCTGTGGGGCTCTGCGACACTTGTAAGGCACTTTTTTTTAAAACAAATTCAAGTGTCGCGTGGCCCCACGCACTATGGGGGAGTGCGACACTTTTTGGAAAGGTTGTTGCGTGGCCCCATGAACTGTGGGGCTCTGCGATGAAGCCGAAGTATGCCTTGAAAAATCTGAAACTCGTTAGAAAATAATAGAGAATGTTTCCAGAGCAATCAGGGGCGGCTCGTGCAATTTGGCAACAATGGCATCCCTCCATTTGATTGTATGTAAAACAATCGATTCGAAAGTGAAGCAGCGCTTGACTAACAATCGATTGTTAAACATAGATTCAAATGGAGCGAAGACATTGTTGCCAAATAGCACGAGCCTCCACTGGGAGCAATAGAACTGTTGCAAACTTTTGCTGCAGGCTTAATAATAGTTGATTTTGGGGTAAAACTCTATAAAAATGACGATAAGCGCATTAAAGCTTTATTTTTCTTTTAGTTTCATGAGTATTGTATATGTAACGTGTAATACATGCAGAAGCATTTTTGGCCAACTTAACTTATTATCAACGAGAAAAGAAGAAAAACTAACTAAAAAGCATCACTGAATGAGAGAAGCATCTTAATGAAGTATTAGCAACTTGGGATATTTGTTACCGGTTCGTTGCTGAACGGATGTCTGTCGACAGAAACATTCTCCTTAAGTATACTTAAGGTCCGTTGGCACTCTACAGTTGTAGGTAGTGCGAACCAAAACGACGACCGTTACAGTCAGCTGATGGGATTTGATTAAAGTTCTGGTCCCGATCCGGAAATAAATATAATTTTTGAATCGTTCACCTTAGAATGTTACAGCACTTCCATAATTCATACGACTTTTTCGAATTTTCATTGAGGCAGTTCGACGATCACTACTCTTTTTGACTCAAAACCAGATTTCTTCATGGCATTAAATCATACTTCTTTAAACCATCATCATCTTATCTTCGTTTGGTGATTAGAAATTTTCAAATTTCATGACTATCTTTCCAAGCTCTGCAGAATTTCTCCGAATTCCATGGAAATGGCTTAACCTCTCACTGCATGATTTTTTTTTCTCAAAAAACTGTGCATTTTTCAATTTACTAGGTGGTCGAATATATGGGGGAAACAGTGAAAAAAATCATTCGAAAGTTTTTCGGTCAAAATTATAATTGGCGGTAGTCACTACGGCCAAGTCAAAAGTACACCAGATTATCTTTTCTCTAGTTTTGACTTGTTTTTTACAAATGCTTTAAAACCATCAGAAAACATTTTTTTTTAAGTGTTCAACCAAAAATAAATTACTTTGATTGGATTTTTTCAAACAGTGTATGCCGAAAGCTTATTAAATTATTGAAACAGTAGTTGATTTGGATACGGGGTCAATTTTTTTTTCTGACATGATTTACATTATTAACCCTTCACTGCTTGATGTTTTTTTTTAAAAGCAAAAATGAAATACGATTTCAAAACATACCTTCTTCCGCGTTGACACACCAAGCGCCAAAGTCATATCTCCAAGACTTGTATTTTATATGAGCGTTTGAGCAGTTTGCTTCTTGAGAGGAACCCCATGCAGTGAAAGATTGGCTTTAATTTGCAGTCAAAAGAACAGATGGGCTTTAAAAAGGTGCCTAAAATGTAAGTACGATGTACGAGTCTCATATATATGACCCTGTGACAAATATCGAACTTTATTTTATGCTCCAAACCCTTTGATTATCTCGAAATATTTTGTATATTTATACGGAAACATATCGATTCATCGAAGTACTCGAGCTGCCACTCGATGAGGAATATGTAACAGAAAAGTTTTTGTTGCGCACGACGGTCAATAACTAGGGAGTGACAAAGCCTAGGGAGAAAAAATACATCCGAAGAATTTTCTCCAAACGATTCTGAGATCCTATTTTTCAGCATGATATCCTAATGAGACACTCCCTCGTGTCAGAATGCTATTGAGCTTGGTGACAGTTTTTCGATATTTTTTAAAAGGGGAAGTGCTCTCTCTCTCTCTCTCTCTCTCTCTCTCTCTCTCTCTCTCTCTCTCTCTCTCTCTCTTTCTTTCTCTCTATCTCTAGTGATTGCCCTAATTCTCTTTCTCTCTCGGTTTCTCTTCGTTCAATATATTTTCTACTTTTTCAAAAGGATGGGGAAAAAAAGCCAAACTATCTCCTAAAGCTCGTTTATTACATGGCAAAAAGTAAAGGGTGGATAATGGGAAAGCCTCGGGAAAAGGCTCATTGTCGAGAGCAGCATAAAGTTCTGTCAAATTCGGAAAAAAAAGTGTTCATCAAACTCACAGAAAAAGAAAAAGAAAGAAGCGATTTTCCGTTATTTAAGATTGAAGAAAATTCAGGTCATCACAGAAAACGGAGAAAAAATAATATAACTTTAAGCTTCTTTTCGCACAAAGTTTTCCTCGTCTCTTGCCACGACGGAAGTTAAATTTAGCGTTAGGTAAATCTCTACAAGTAAAGTTTGATCGCCCAGCCATTCGTGTCCACTGATATTATAATATTCGTGAAAAAGGTGAGCGCAGGAATTTGTCTTTGCCTCTCTCTCTCTCTCTCTCTCTCTCTCTCTCTCTCTCTCTCTCTCCGACCGTATAAACACATGTGTTAGAAAAGGATAGAAGAGGAGGTCATCATGTGACTTTATAGCCTCTATCTCTGTCCTTTTCTAGCGCACACGCTCAAATAAGAAGAGAGAGAGAAAAAACAAATTACTGTAACCGCGTACGATCCGCGATATCCAAAAACAGCCTCTGCCAAACGATCTTGTGATAAAATAAAGATAAATGGAATAGCTTGGCTGAATGAGTAAAGACAAGCTAAAATGTCATGGGGATGAAAGCAATTTTTGACAATGAATTGTGGAATTCAAATTAATGGAATTTTAATGTAAATCGGCAGGAAACCGCTGTAAAAACTCCCTGGTAAGAATTAAGGATTGAAACACAAAACAAAACTCACGAATTTTGTGTGTAGTCTCAAGCGGCCGACATCCATTTCATCTTATTCGCAAAAATACCTTAAACGCAGTGTTGAGGTGGAATCTTAGCATGCCCATGCCGTACTCAAGGTGCGCTTTTTGAAATAATTTTTCTCATGTGAGTGATAGGTGGATAGGAAGCCATATCTATACTGGTGACATGCAAATACATATAAATCTACATCCCCCAATAAATGATAATTTTCAATATCTGATATTTTCTTTCTTATTGGAGTGAGCTAAGAGATTTGATGAAGGTCGTCTACTATTGATATCGATGTAGATTAAAAAGTTTCAAATGGTTTGCAATGCATAAAAGTTACTTATATTGTATGATAAAATCATGACAATTTTTCAATTTGAAGCCAAGTCATGGAGTTATATACAATATACATTTCATGAAGTGTCATACAGTGTGGCCTGATAAACCACTGTGTGGTCACTTTGGTCGTGTTCATGGTTACGCATTTTGAGTATCCGGTCATGACACGAAGAATGGAGCTGTTGCAAACTTTTGCTACAGGCTTATTAATAGTTGATCAAGGGGTAATACCCTGTAAAAATAACAAATAGCGCACTAAAAAATCGCGAAATCCACTCCTAAACTCACAAAATGCTTTTAAACGCGAGATCTTAATGGCGACCGAGGCCGCGGTTTTCTTATGGCAATTGTATGCTTCTTCTTCTTCTTCTTGTGTGGTGTTGCGAGAACACCTCGTGTAGATGGCGCTGATTGAAGATAGGGAACCCCAATGAAAACCGCGGCCCCGGCCGCCATTACGGTCTCGCGTTTAAAAGCATTTTGTGAGTTTAGGAGTGGATTTCGTGATTTTTTAGTGCGCTAATCGTCATTTTTATTGGGTATTACCTCATTATCAACTATTAATAAGCCTGTAGCAGAAGTTTGCAACAGCTCCATTGAAATCATGCCTGCTTCCAAAATGCATCATGAGACATCGGTGAGCGGTTGATATGCAACGAATCAAAATTATTTGCGAACCAACCGTTCACCGATGCATTTAGATACATTGCAGAAAGCAAGCCCCACTAGTCACTATAATTGCAAGAACCCGACACTCAAAATGCATAAGTTCTAGTAACATAAAGTTCGTATTTCAGTTTGATTACAAACTTCTTCATTGGTTTTGACTCATAGATTGACCCATTTTCGGGGTCTCAATATGAAAAAATCATGAGTTATGTTATTCACGCTAATGGAAAATAAGACCTTAGAAGAAAGGGCTGCTTCACCCTCCTCTTATATCGTTTCCACGCAAAATTTTCACAAAAGCGCAACTTTCAGGACAGCTGAAGCTGAACTTCGCCACAGACAGCTGCCATTGTTACGGAGACCATGAGGTCGAGACGTTTTCTAAATTCAGTTTAGATATAGAATTAAAAGTTGAAGCAAAAGTATAGGAAAGTGTGAAGTCAAGCAAGACCCAGAGTTGAAACTTCACGAGTCAATTTAGATAAAGCATTTATTCTACCTCATTGTATCCATTTGCGGGACGTGGACTTGCTCTAACCTGACACGACTCCGACAGCTCTCAGACAGCGTTGCTAGACTTACGATTTCCAGCAATTGGGCAACCATGAATTCATCCCATTCAAGTGTATGAGTAACAATCGATTCTTAAGGGGCCATGGCCATTTTACTATTGATTGTTTCTCATGCATTTAAATTGGAATAATACACAGTTGCCAGATTGCTGGATTGCTGCGTAAGTGTTTTAAAGTGGCTATTTGGACGCAGAAATCGACAACACTTTTTCTTTTGGAAGTGTTGAAGCACGCTTTAGTGGCCAACACGCTCAACAGCGTCGCTACGGATACAAAGAAGATCACTCATAAGGAAGGACTTAACCTTCCTCTCTACGTGAAGAGTGAGTTCAATAATCCATACAATTGATGTATAAAATACCAAATACCTCTCATTTGAATTATATTTACCAGAAAAGGTGTTTTATACATCAATTGTATGGATTATTGGACTCATTGCTGGACAAAAACTGAACTTATGACAGAAACAAGCAAAGTTTTCTCGACTGGATAGTTATATCGGAATTCTGTGTCCTGATAGCCACTCGAAAACACTTGCATTTTAATTTAATACCAATATCCACTGGATTCATTACAATTTTTGATTTAAGGTTAAAAAATTTGAGGCAAACAAATTAGAACTAAATCGCCCATGCTTCCTCTCTTTGGGATAGTGTTAATAATATTTATCAGCCTCTCTTTCGCTTTACCTCGTTATGTTACAGCTGTAAAATTTGAATTGGGCTGAAACCAGGGTACTTATATTTAACAGGTATGCTCGACTCGCTTCCCGCGTCATCTTCAGTTGGGCAAAAATCAAAATCATAATTCAAGATGGCCGACAAAAGAAGAAAACCCTGAACAATTATCGATGTAAAAGAATTCACAGAGAGATAATCAAATCAACTAAAATCGACGAAGCGAGAAAGAACACGAAATAGTGAGTTCCACTTCCATCCATCTTCATAACAAACCCACAGTACACTTATCTTACACAGTAGCGAAACTCAATGTTAGAAAAGCGGCAAATGCCCCCTGGTGGTGGAGGATAGAACTAACATCTTCCATTTGATTTTCATTAGACGCGACGGTGGCACCCTCAAGCAGTTGGAGGATAACAACTGAATTATCCCATTTGATTACATTGAAAAACAACATTCGCCAAAACGCTCCTATGGAGTTTCGCTATACTGTATAGGATGAGTATACTGTGAACACTGAACAAACCTACTCCTTCTCAGTGATCATATCCCATGTCATTTACAGTGCTTTCTTCTTTTGTCGGTCATCTTTGATTCTGCTTTTCTTGATTTTTGCGCCACTGAAGATGAAACGAGTCCAGCATACCTGTTATAAATAAGTACCTTGGGCTGAAACATGGTTTTGCTGTGTAAACAAAGGAAATTGGGCTCGTAATTGCTAACTTTTGCTAAATACGATTGAATAGTAAATTCTTGAGTAAAATCTAAAATCCAGCAAAAATGCATGACGACGATGCTAATGTCTTGTATTCTACTGACTGCTGTATAGTGTATAGTCATGCAGCCTCATTGTTAACTAAATTCAGTTCTGCCAGATTTGGTGAACATTTTGAGGTTATGAAGATTCAGGAGGATATGGAGGATTAGGGGGATTTGTAGAGTTTGGAGATATAAATTTCTCACGAGACTCAACGTAAAATGCGTACGTTGTTTTGCCAAATCAACTGAAATCAGTTCTGCCAGATTTGTTGAACATTTTGAGGTTATGTAGACTCATAGGAGGATACCGAGGATTAGGGGGATTTGTAGAGTTTGGAGATATAAATTTCTCACGAGACTCAACGTAAAAGGTGTACGTTGTTTTTTCTAAATCTGGCAACACTGACTTGAGTAATGGTCAGATGAGCCGCACATAGGCGGATCCAAAAATTTGTCACTGTCTCTCCCTCCATCTTTCCGCTCATTCGGACACTTAGGTTTGAATAGGATCGCGGGAGGGGAAGTCACGTGACTTTCTCATGTATCTCTTTCCTTTTCTATCACGAGAGTTTCAAATGCGGAAGGAGAGAGAGAGAAGGATAAATCCCTGGAGCGTCGCGTCGTCACGTTGCCTCATGTTTTTTTTTTTTTTTTTTTTTTTTTTTTTTTTTTTTTTTTTTTTATTAAGGAGGAGGAGAAAGAAAAAAGATCTCATCACCCTCCATCTACCTGAGCTCTTTTGTGACGTGGATTCCCTGAGGAGGTCTCCTGGACCCCCTATTTCAAATTCCACTACTCTCGATTAGTTGTATTTTTTTTTATTTTCTTTAAAAACTGCCAAATAATGTGTGTGTTTACTACGTGACCTAAATAAATAAAAACGAATAGACAAATTTGAACCAGAAAAATAGAATTGTGAGAGTATGTTTTGTAAAAAAAAAAAAAAAAAAAAAAAAAAAAAAAAAAAAAAAAAAAAAAAAAAAAGGATTTTATTTCATCACGCAAGAGTTGAGAAAGCGTGCCCATCATTTTAAATATAAGGTTTTTATTTTTTTTCCCTATCAGTTTTAGATTGCTCATGAGGTGTCGTATTTGGAAAAAATACTAGTTGGCTAGTTGGGGAATAGTTATAAGAAGCATTGAACATGACTTTCTTCGCTTCATAGTTTCTTCACTATGGTATCGTATCGTCTAGACCCACCCAGCATGGTTTTTCCTAGGTTCAATAATTTCCTCAAAATCGTCAAAACTGGTTATTTCACAGTTTGCTAATACTCAACACTTATCCTTCCGAAGAATATTGCTTTCTGAAACTCTGAATTTTTGAAGGTGACCGCCAGAGTTCGGCAAATAGGAGTGTAATCAATTACATGGTACACTGGCGCAACCAGGATCTCTTCCATCTCTCTCATTTCCCATTTGAATGTATAGTAGGAAAAGGACAGAAAGAGGGGGTTATATCCCGTTGTCCATCCTCGTCTAACGTACGTTTTTAATGGAGAAAAGAGAGAGATCCCGGTGCGGCATACTAACATGGTGACAATGTTTCATCGGTAATCGTCAAACCTTTGGATGGTAATTGAATGTAGTCTTGTTATATTTCAAATAAACTTATAAGGTTCCTTTCAATTAGATCTAACCCTTCTGCAACTAAAATGATGAGTGACTCGTAAAAAATTAGCCCTGATTACCGTAAAATCACCCTTCAAAAAAGCAACGATTCCCATTCCTCGGCAATCGTGTAATCGATCCCCCCCCCCATTTGACGTTACAAAGTAACAGCTAGCTTGTAACTTTCTCGTCCTAACAAAGTTAGAAATTTTGAGAAAGTGTTGCGGTGGTGGAGATGTCTGTCTGTCTGCATCCCGACATAAGTTTTGAACCAATAGTCCATAAACATCCAAATTTTGCGGAGAAGTTGCTTTTAACATTGTTTAGATGGGTTTTTTTCCTAAATTTTAAATTTTAAGCAAGTTATGGAGGATATATAAGGTTTCCATTAAAATCAATGGGGAAAAAAGTAAAATGGGCAAATATACGGAAAAATTGGAATATTTCAAATCTAGCTGTTTGAATTTTGAGATACTTTGCAAAAACATTCTGCAACCAGCCAATTGTAAAATTAACCCCTTAAGGGGATGGGGGTCTGGAGGTCTCCCCCAGAATATTACAGGGGATTTGGGAGTCTCTCCAGGAATATTAAAGGGGGTCTGCAAGCTGATTCTGCTCGTTTGGACGAGACGAGACGAGATAGCGAGAATCGACCAATTCCATTGGTTGAAATGGCGTCACGTGACAGATTTGAAGTCATTCGACGGATGAATCCACGAGATCTGAGTCATGAATTTGAAAATAATGACTCGGGATCCCGTGGATCCATCCGTCGAATGACTTCAAATCTGTCACGTGACGCCATTTCAACCAATGGGATTGGTCGATTCTCGCTATCTCGTCTCGTCTCGTCCAAACGAGCAGAATCAGCCTGCTGGGGACCAGAAAATATTAAGGGGTCAGGGGGCCTCCCAGATTAAGTTCGATGTGCACGGAAAAAAAGATTAGTGAAAATAACCATACGGATACCTGATTTTGGCACCTGCTAGATGTTATGATAAACTTGACTAGAAGTATGGTACATTTACCGATACTTTGAGTAAATTCGACATGCAATCAGGTAACATCACCTAGTACCTAGTCAAAACATAGTATACTTCTGGTTAACATTACCATAACATCTAGCAGGTGCCAAAATCAGGTATCCGTATGGTTATTTTCACCGTAGTTTTTTTTCCGTGTGAGAAAGTGTTCATGGGGAATTTCCTACATACAGTTCATGTTTCATTACATTTGACAACGTAGACTCCGCGACGGGACGTCGAAGATAACTTTAAAGTCACGTCCTCGGCCGCGTCGCTAATTTTCGCAGCGAATCTTCACTGCCGCCTACGCCTTGCCACCCTTCAAACCCCGAATCTCGTTTTTCTTATGGATTTCATCGACGACTGAAATTAAAGTCGCATCCTCATCGAGCCGCCACCGCGCCGCACCGCGCCGCGCCGTGGAGTAATACAAGCGGCATACATCGCCGCGATGACTACGGCTGGGAAGGAGTGGGAGAAATAGTGAGGAGATGGGGGGGGGGGGGAGGGGGAGGGGGATGGGGGTTTAAAGAGAGGGGAGGGGGGGAGAAACGAGCGGAATTTATTCGTTGCACAGAGCCATGCTTGACGCTAGAATGTTGAATTTTCGGAGGAGGGGGGAATGTTCCCCTTTACATCCACATCAAAACGTCGTCGAGGAAAAGGTAGTGGGTAGAAAAGGGATTGTAGGGGGGGGGGGAGAAGGAGTATAGAGGAGAAGATGACTCTGAAAACGAGAAAGCGTGCCGATGAAATTATTCAGCATATTGCAAATGGACGTCGTTGCCGATTCTCGCGAAATTTCGTATATACGTCCTCGGCAAACTATATATCGTAGAAATGACGACTTAATCCAGGGCTGCCGTTTGGCGTATAATGAATCGCATTTTTCAATTCACCGATCACGGAAGAAAAATATTAGTGAAAATAACCATACAGATACCTGATTTTGGTACCTGCTAGATGTTATGGTAAACTTGACCAGAAGTAAGGTACATTTGCCGATACTTTGAGTAAATTCGACATTCAATCAGGTAACATCACCTTGTACCTAGTCAAAACATAGTACACTTCTGGTTAACATTACCATAACATCTAGCAGGTGCCAAAATCAGGTATCCGTATGGTTATTTTCACCATAGTTTTTTTTCTGTGATGATTCCACAGGTTGAGAAAAGATTACACAGTTCAGTTCAATGTATGACTGTAAAGCACGAAAATGCTCGCATCTGTAATCTTTTCTCAATCGGTGCAGTCGTCGATGACTTTAAAAAAAATTGCTGATATTTTAATTTATTAACAGAGTTTTCACCGATTGAGAAGAGATTGCAGATCAGCGTATTTTCGTGCATTTCAGTCATACATTGAATAGAACTGTGTAATCTTTTCTCAACCGGTGGAATCATCGGTGAATTGAAAAATGCGATTAATTATACGCCGAACGGCAGCCCTGACTGGGAATGTTGAGCACTTCGTCGTTCATTTGATGAATAGGCGTAAGTAAAAGCAACTTTCCAGGAGAGGAAAAACAAAATTGATGCACCTGATTGATTGATTGGCTTTAATAACCTACGCCTTATACGTTTTCTGTTATAACGTGAAAACTATTCAAGTAGTTGGCTTTTTTGACACCACACAGATCACAAAAGCGTAACTTCTTACATACATACGAATCGATGAAAAAGTCAATTAGTCTTCCCAACTTACGCCTATGCGTCAGATGATGACAACTTTTGCTTTTATCGATTTAACCCTTTCAGACCTGGAGTCCATTCCAATGGGCATTGGAATAACATTGAATCTTATGGAAAACACGAAATTACAATATGCGCATCAATTTAGATGAGGACTCGGCACTAAGATCGCAATCATTTTGACCAAAAATCCGTTTTTGAACAAAAATAAATCCAGGTCAGAAAGGGTTAAGGGACATTTCAGATGTATAAATCTGCTGCACAAGTAACGATGGTAGCACTAAAAACTCACAAAATCCACTCCTAGACTCATGAAATGCTTCTAAATGTGCGACCGTAATGGCAGCGTATGACACTAACAATGAGAGATTCCCATTCAGCAATACTGTAAGTGTATCAAGAAGTTGCATGTAAGAGACGACATTTTCCTTTGATCAAATATGGACGTAAGAAGAGCAGAATGAATTGTATGCGTTACCTGTAAATAGACTTTAAATCTATTCTGAGGATCTATGTAGGTCTTAATTGCTCCTATGCTAACACATTTCTTTATAGTAACTATACAATTATTCACTACTCAACAGTTCGGTATTTAATCAACCAATGACTCAATGATACATCAATACTCGCAACTTTGATCTCCTAATATTTTTGAGTCGATATTCAACACTAAATTGTAAGTTGAAGATAGGACTCTCTTCAAAGATTCGGTTGGTAGTTAACTATTCCTGCTTAGCAGTGCGGGTTTTGCATGCACCAGAAAATGAAGGCGCACAATGCGTTCTCTCAGATACTCATATTCTGTATTCATGCTTTGCTAAACTTCTTTATCTGATCATTTATCTAAATTAAAGTATGGTAGAAATATTTAAAGCCAGGCCTTTGACCACTTATCACGTGCTTGTAGCTGATTCGTTTAGTACAAAAAGGGCTCAAGTCAATTATCAGAGGAGCCTAATCATGAATTTCAGAAACCTAGTGGCGAAGTGTGTGATACCGGAGCGTTGCATTTTGACCATTTAAAACAATAATATAGGTCTAATCCTTGGGGGTTTGCCTCGCATTAAACAGTTCTACATTTTTTATTTGATTAAATTGATAAAATAGTACGTTGCCAGATTGCCCGCTTTACCACTGATTAGAAAGCATTCATTAGCAGAGCGCACACTCGTTCAAATGGTCCTTTTCTGCGAACAACCAGAGGCGTAGCATACAATTTGGGAACATCGCACTTTCTCCATCTGAACCCTTAGGAAAGGTCGATCATTGAAGGTGAGAATCACCCTAATGAGAAATATTGAACCCAAAAATGGATAAAAAGTAATCCCAAAGATTACAGATTCGAGTAGATTTCGCAATATGTGGTCTTACTAGAGTCCGTGTATATAAAAGAATGAGTCTCGCCATGTGAATAATAGAGAAGAAGAAGAAGAAGAAGAAGAAGAAGAAGAAGAAGAAGAAGAAGAAGAAGAAGAAGAAGAAGAAGAAGAAGAAGAAGAAGAAGAAGAAGAAGAAGAAGAAGAAGAAGAAGAAGAAGAAGTGCATTCTGATTGGTTGAGTTTCCCGAGGAGGCGTCCTTATACACGACGCTTTATGGCAAGTTGTTAATTTCGTCATCTCGATAGGAAAATCAAATTTTGCTGCAAAAAATTTAAGTACACTGAAAAAAAAAAAAAAAAAATCTGTTGATTTTACTGCCTGGCGGTTAAAAAAAATGTGTAACAAACGAAAAATGTTGGATCAACAGGCCTCAGCGGTAAAATTAACCACCCTGACGGTCAATTTTACCGCTCAAGCCTGCTGATCCAACATTTATTGGCTGCTACACATTTTTTTAACCGCCGGGCAGTAAAATCAACAGAATTGTTTTTCCGTGTAAGGTACGATAGATGGTTTTAAACCCGATTCAAGTCTTTAAAGCCCATACATTTCAATTACGAAATACGCTTCCTCAAAAGAGTAGTTCCAACAGCCCTCTTATGGAGAAATAACACATGGCATGCATTCTTGAGTTCCGTGACAGCCTAAAATCCAGCAGTTAATCAGAATCGACCCGTAAGGCGAGACTCTTTGATATACAGGGACTACACTGTAAAAAAAAGTAACACTGGAGTGACTTTTTGTGACTTGGAGTCATTTTTTTCGGATCCAAATGCACCCTAAATTGGAGTCGATAACTCCTTTTTGGAATCATTCGAGGAATTATGATTCATTTTAGTTAAAATGGATTAAAAATTCACATTATTGACAGTTGCATTTACCCAAACATTAGACATATTGATCTTTATCGAGTTAAATAATGTCTGAGAAGTGAACTCCATGCTTAGTGAAAGGACTAAAAACTTAGAATAGTTTGTTTTTTTCCACTCCAAAATGACTACACATGAAGAGTCAATCCATTCACAAAAGAGACTGAAAAGAGCTAAACTTGTCGTTAAATCAGCGAGGCTTTGATTCAATTGAATCTTGCGCTCTGGTAAATGAACTCACGTCAGGTTAATTTTTATATCACACAGAAACGGAGTCAAAACACACTCACAAGAATTACTTCACTTGAAAAAGAAGTTTAAGGAACTGAACTTAGAGTGAAATCAGCAAAAGACTTAGATTCAGTTAAATCTGATGCTCGAGTGAATGAACTCTTGTCATAGAGTCATTTTAAAGTTCTTGGAGTTCGTTCCTATACCGTCTACAAACTTAAATACCGTAATTTCGTCGCTTTCTGTCAACTATTAGGTTAGTGTATCGGATAGGGTGTTAGGCTAGGAATAGGTAGGTTGCGCGTTCGAATCCCGGTGGTGGCAGTAAAAATTTGTAATAGGCGTAGGCCGGACAACTGGTCAAAAGACCCCGTAATCAAAAACAATATTTTTGTTGGCTTTATCAATCCCTAATATTGTTCCTCTCCCCTCCCCTCCCGTTTTCACCCCTCTTCACACAACTACTTCCGCCCTTCTCTCCCCGCAGCACCCACCCAACCATTACCCTCCCCAGCCCCTCCCTCACCATCCCTCCCTCCCCTCGCCTCTCGACCCCAACAACCCCCCATGCCATCCCTAACCCTCCTCCCCCGCCCCTCCCTCCACTCCCTCCCCCCGCCCCTCCCGCCCCCTCCCCTCACCACCCCCGGTTTATGGATAGTCCAATTTGGAATAAATCACTCGAGAATATGGATCATTTTAACTCTTAGCTAGCGTCAAATTACCCATTTTCGCATAAAATGATTCCAACTTTTCTTCTATTAATCAATCCAAACTTATGTCAATTAGAGTGAAACTAATCTAACGTGTGTTGCATGACTCGTCAAATCGAGTTCATATTTGAGTTCACTCTAACGTTGGTGTTAAATTTGGCCTAGTTCCCGTATTAAGTCCTTCTTGGAGTGACTTATTTTTAACAGTGTACGTGTCTTATTATTCCATCAAACCTCAGTAATCCAGAGCTGCCGTTTTGAGTAAAATTAAGGACATTTTTCAATCCACCTATGATTCCACCGGTAGAGAGAAAGATTACAAATTTCAGTTCAGTGTATATGACTTGAATATGCATGAAAACACTCTGACCATAGTAATCTTTTCTCAATCGGTGGAAACGCTGTTAATTAATCAAAATATTCTCAAATTTTTTAAAGTCATTGACAACTCCACCGATTGAAGATGCGAGTATTTTTGTGCATTAAAATTATGCACTGAACTGAACTGTGTAATCTTTTCTCAACCGGTGGAATCATCGGTGAATTGAAAAATGCGGCTAGTGATGGCAGCTCTGCAGCAATATTCCCATCCGCACCGAAGGCGCCATTCCTGGCTTTGAAGGATCCCCTAGATTGCAGCCCTGTGACAACTGAGGTTTTAAAATCATTCTCATCCAGGGTACCGCTTTCATCAGAAAAGAAGTTTTGGGGGGGGGGGGGGAAATCGTCGATCTTTTGAATCATGATTTAGATTTTTTGACATTATTTTTTTTTTTTTTATTGTTATTATTTTTTTTTTCTCGTTTTACACGGTGCATCACGTCATGCAGCGAATGATGTTGACTTGAGATGAGGTGACAGAGATCCGGGGTGTGATGAAAAATGACGGGCCGACGATGTTGACGTCGGCGGCAAGACCCTGTCCTGACATCGAAGGGAAAGGGAAAACGGAAAAGGGAAAATGGGGGAATGGGACCGAACAAAAGGACGAGCGTGAGGATTTTGCGAAGAAATGGAGTGAAGAAATTGGGCTCGTGTGCCTCATCACTCACGTTGTTTGTCATTGGCGCACATTGGGCCCTATGGGCAGAGGCAGAGGGCATAAGGATCCTTTGATGTGATTCCGGCAAAATCTCACTAAAGCTGCCGCGCCGTTTTGCGTATTTTTTAACAGAGCTGCCGTTTAACGTATAATCAATCGCTGCAGTTTTCAATATACCGATGATTCCACCGACTGAGAAAAGTTTACTTCAGTGTATGACTGTAAATTACGATAATGCTGATGCCTGTAATCTTTTCTCAATCTGTGGAGTCGTCGATAAATTTAAAAAAAAAAAAAAAAAAAAAAAAAAAAAAAAAAAAAAAAAAAAAAAAAAAAAAAAAAAACTTGCGAATATTTTGATTAATGAACCGAGTTTCCACAGATTGAGAAAAGATTACAGATCTCTGTACTTTTGTGCATTTCAGTCATACATTGAACTGAACAGTGTAATCTTTTTTTAACCGGTAGAATCATCGGTGATACGGTAGCGCGCTGTTATTTAATGACATTTTTCAAGTCACTGATAATGTCTACGGTTGGAAAAATATTGTAAAGTTTTATATTTTCTCATGAAAATTGGTTTTAAAATGCTTCCCCTGTGAGCTACGATTTTTCAAAGTTTGGAATTTTTTTTCTAATTTCAGTTACAGTTATCAATAAAATTTCACTCAAGTTTGACACTAGTCGTATTTTAAGTAGATTCCAGGAATCTACTTATTGCAGAGGGTGCGATGTTGGATTTTTCGGGAAATTTTATCAAATGAGCACGTTTCATGGTCCCCTGAGTGAGAAAATACCACTCGTTGAAAATTGTATATATATATATATATATATATATATATATATAAACACGTAAAAACTTAGATCAGCCAACAAAATATATAAAAACAACTTAAATTGGGATAAAGGCTGGAAACAAATTAAAATTTGGGACGTTTCGGGCCAATTAACAGACCCTTTTTCAACCAAATAAAAAAATAAAAACACACAAAACAAATACAAATGAGCCGCCGCTGTAATTGCTAGGCAAGGACTACCCTAGCAAGTCCTTGCCTAGCAATTACAGCGGCGGCTCATTTGTATTTGTTTTGTGTGTTTTTATTTTTTTATTTGGTTGAAAAAGGGTCTGTTAATTGGCCCGAAACGTCCCAAATTTTAATTTGTTTCCAGCCTTTATCCCAATTTAAGTTGTTTTTATATATATATATATATATATATATATATATATATATATATATATATATATATATATATATATATATATATATATATATATATATATATATATATATATATATATATACACAGAAAATTTTAAATAGCCCGATACTAGATATAAACGAGAAGAAAAATGGGACACAAGGCTACGAAAACTTAAAAATTTAAGGTGAGACGTTTCGGACTAGAACAAGTCCATTTTCAAATTTTTCAAGATCACTTATTGAAATGATCTGCATTGTTAAGGAAAGAGACATGGTTTGCAACTACCGGGCGGACGTTGATAAGTTGGGGGTTGCATACCATCATTTTTTCCAACCACGGCCACTGGAGTGAGTCCACTCTATGTTTTTTTTGGTCTGTGTTTGTCTTTTCCTCCTTGATCATTGCTTTTGTCAGTTGCTCTATCACCTTGTAGGCACTCACTGCGTTTTCGCTTTTATTGTTTTTATTGATTGAAAATGGACTTGTTCTAGTCCGAAACGTCTCACCTTAAATTTTTAAGTTTTCGTAGCCTTGTGTCCCATTTTTCTTCTCGTTTATATATATATATATATATATATATATATATATATATATATATATATATATATATATATATATATATATATATATATATATATATATATATATATATATATATATATATATATATATATATATATATATATATATATCTTTATATGTATGTTTCAGCCAGTTTTACCGTTTTTATGTCCCACGATCCTGTTCGTAATTTTTGGTTTTTATTTTTGAAATTTGTCTCAACTATTCGTTGGGTTTAATTCTTGGATGAGTTCGAAGATGGTGTAAATCCGACAGTTAGTTTTCGCGTTATGGGCCGTGTTTGAGTCGTAAAATGTGTTTTTGAGGTTTATTTTTAGGAGTGTTTGTTTTGAGTATTTTTTTTTTTGGAAATTTATGTTAGCCGTTTTGATACGCAACTTTTTTACTCGAGTCATTTTTTCGTTTATTGCGTTGTAAGCGAGTTATAGTGATGTGTTTTTCGGGTTTTTTGGCAGTGTTTTTATATGAAGAAATTGTTTTTTTGGTTCAAAAATTTCAGTATATATCGTGGAGGATGTTTTTAGTTCATATGCTCCATTTCTTAAATTTTCCTTGTGTTTTACGTGTTTTACGAGCTATTTAGTTTCTTATGGGATTTTACATGTGAAAGACAAGGATAGAGTATTGGTATAATTGCTCGTTCTTTGTTTTACACGTGCACTGTTGCTTAGGTACGTTATTTATTTATTTTCTTGTTTGATCAGCTGCTCTTATTCAGATTTATTCCTCATTAGCGTTACAAAGATTACACATTTTTCTATCTTGGTACTATAATCTTTTTCTCATGGGTATTTTTATTTAAATGTTGAACAGCTGATAAAAAAAAAAAAAAAAATGAATAATTCAAAGAAAATCATAACATAACCTATTTATTGAAATTTGTGAAAAACTTATATAACCTAGCTTTTATTTCTCACTTGCATTGTAAAGATTACACATTTCTCTATTGGTAATATAATCTTTTTCCCAATAATATTTGGATTTTGAGCAGCTGATGAAATAAAAAAAAAATTTAACGAAAATTATAACCTATATTTAAATTTTTGAAAAAATGATGTAACCAAGCATGGAATCTACTTCGTCTTACCGGCCTGCCGGGAGGCATTTTTAGTAGTGAAATTAAACAAATTTATACTAAACGGACCTATAAGTCAGTGGTGGCTCGTGCGATTTGGCAACAGTGTTTTTATTCCATTTAAATACATGGAAAACAATCGAAACTCGAGGAGGCTGCCAGCCTCCGCTTGAATCGATTTTTTACCTAAGTTTAAGTGGGGAAAAATGCATGGTTGCCAAATCTCATGGGCCGCTACTGCTATTAGTATTCTAACGTTGCCATTTGAAAGCGACTTTTCAATTCCATTAAAAAGAATCCGATAAATAAAATTGCTCGATATTTTCAGGAACAAGACTTAACGTAGAGGAGGAAAGCTCCTGGAAGTTTCAAGAAATTTTATGAGCAAGGTCTAATTTTATAATAGGATTAAATTTGATGGAAAATTGCTGCATCTTAAGTCAAATAGGTCCCTTTAGAATCAATGTATTGATATTTTAGGCCAAAATTTAAAAAAAATGATTTTTTTCCAAACTTTGAAAAATCGTAGCCCAGAGAGGAAGCATTTGAAAACCAACGATTAAATGAAAAATTGGTCTTATTTTGACTTGTAAAATAAGCTCCAGAATTTCCTAATACGTTAAACCTGAATCACCCTGTGTAACACAAAGTACCTATATCTACCGTTTGGTCACGTGGTCGACCGATACGGTCTTAGTGAATATTGAATTTGCAGCACAGTTAGTCATTTTAAGCGCGCTCGTTGTTATTTTTACATCATTCCATATATTGAAATCGCTATTACTCAAAATTGTTGTCATTGCTTGGTAAAAAATTGGATTCGATCTATCCGAGGAATTATTCAAGAAACCTTCCGCGAAAAGCCTCACCTAATCCATTATTTTAATGGTTTTATCGGTCGAATTTCAAATGAGAAATACAAAGTGTTCTTGAATACATATGCAATATGCATGGCATCCACTATCGCAAAAATGAAATTTCGTCGGATTATTGAATTATTGGCCCTCATAATCGTACAATAAATATGGAGTTAATGCAAAATTGAAGGATTATAAATACTCCAAACTCTGGCGGCATTACACAAAGGAAGCATATAGATCATCCGATTTAAATGCCGGAACTCACATTTGCTAATAACCTAAAAAGGAATGGATCTGTTGCGGGCTTTTTTTGTCATAAACACATGAGCTACGACTGGACTGTTGGAAAACTTCCAAAACCCACTTATCGACTACTTAGGATTAGCCTGTATAGAGCGGGAGTGCTGTTACGATTTAGCATATACATATGTTAAGAGAATATGGGGGTTAAAACAACACTTTTGATACATTCAACTATCTCTTGACTACAGTTATGACTTCATGAAATTGAAGTCTCACACGAATCTAATCTTCAAGGCCTTAGGCCCTATTTGCATTGACATTTATTTACCAATTATTACAACTTTTGACCCTTAGATTACCAGCCGACTTTTTCAACACGAACAACCTTCTCGGGTCAAAATGACCGGCTTTAAAAAAAATAACATTGATTTTTTACCTGATCAGACGAACCTTTGTTTCTTGCAATGTTTTTGCTCGTAACTCATGATTCCTTCCCTATTTCACCTTGAAACTTTTGTGACAGCTTTTCGAAGATATGAGCAATGCTCCATGATTCTTTCAAAATTTTAAAATTTTATCGATGTCTACTAAAAAAATTGATAATTTTACTTAATTGTATTAGACAATGTTAAAAGATAATTTTAGGGGGAGTCGGAAGTTTGCATACCCGCAATATGTTAAATGTACCCATTTACAAATGTTTCATTTTCTCAGAAACGGTAAGAGATATTTCAAAAAACTTATTTATGCTGGGTTTACAATTGGACGGAGTACATTTTAATAAAGGGACTCTCGAAAATTCGGAAAATTGTCGGTCCTATGAGATTTTGAAATTTTCTTTAAACATTCATTAAAATTTGAGCCTAGATTGCGTCATAATTAAATAAAGAATCAAAAAAATTGGAAAAGCTCTTGTTAAAGTTTGCTCAACAGTGTGAGGATTCAGGGGTGGGGGGGGGGGGGTTCTTAGGTCTCAGTAGTTCCTAAGAAAAAGAACCATTTGTGGTAAAACTAAAATGTTGTGCGTGAAACTCTCTTTTTAAACTTGAAATGACCTTTGACCTTTCATGTACCTGCATCCACGGAAAAGCTCCTAAAATCTAAACAACTCATCAGAATGATAAAAGCTTTGCAGAGAAATGAACCTTAGGTTAAGTTGAATTAGAATATGTTTAAGAAACAAAAATTGAAAATTTTGACATATTCAGACTCCCGACTCCCCTTGGCTTTTAAACAAGACTACAATGACTGCTCTGCAAAGAAAGATTCTGGAGCTACGCCCGGCCCTCCTCAAGCTGCCGGTCGATCTTGGAAATCATTAGATAAGGCTGGTAGACTGGATACATGAAAAGCTGCTATTGGTCCATTTAAGGTGTTGACCAAATAGAAGAGCTCTTTACCCAAGTATCCCTCCTACCTTAACCTAAGCAAACCAAAACAATCAATATGGGCACCGACAAATTGTTTTTTGATTACCTGAAAACCATTAAGAGACTGCTATATTACGAATTGATCGGATTGAAACGAATGCTGGGTTTTCAGAGAACATTTCCCTTTGAAACGCACCCGTATTCGTTTCTTCTTCGCATCGAACGAGGCAACGTGAGAACGTGACACTATGGCGTTTGGATAACAGAGTTCAGTGCGATACACGAGGCGGTCATACAGGTTTCAGCGCTGGTTTCCAGTCAAAGTTCTATGCGAGCCATCGATTTTTCAACTGCTGAACCGTTCATAACTGCGCTTAAACTCACATTAAATACACAGCGAGAGAGAAAGGAAGAGAGAGGCAGAGAGAGAGAGAGAGAGAGAGAGAGAGAGAGAGAGAGAGAGAGAGAGAAAGAGAGAGACAGAGAGATAAAGAGAGACGATATTTTCACGGCATGATGCACGGATGGCGATTAGCAGCGGCGTATCCAGGAATTTATTGTCTTTCTCTCTCTGCCTATTGGAACAGATGTGTTAGAGAAAAGGATGAAGAGAGAAGGACTTCCATATGATTTTAGCCCCCCGTTCTGTAGTTTTTCTAAAATATGCGTTCAATGGGCTCTTGCAAACTTTTGGTGTGAGCAAATGATCAGTTCAATCTGATGTAAAAACCAGCGAAAATCACACTAAGAAAAAGTAAAATGCAGTAATAAACTCACAAAACTGCTATAACCGCAAGATCGTAATGGCGGCTTAAAGCAGGTATCATGGGAGATTCTAGAGATTCCTGTCTAACTTGTTACTTTATCTTAGGAAACACAGAGATATGTCTCAATTTAGATAGGAATCTCCCATGATTCCTGCGTTTCTCCGCCATTAAGCCTGATTCTGAGAGTGAATTTCGTGTTTTTTTAGTGTACTCGACATCTTCATTTATCCAGGTTTTTATCTAAGAATCAACTCTTCAATCCCATTTAGCAAAAGTTTGAAAGAGCCCCTTTGGGTAAAGGGAGAAAAAACAAAGTCAGTGATAAGAAACAAAGGCGTATCTGCATTTTTTCTCTCTCTAGGTACTCACTTTGTCCGTTTGAAGGCATGACACATGTACCAGAAAATTGTAGAGGGGGGAACTATAAAGTGACTTCAATTCATGTATTTCTCTTTTCCTTACCTTATGCATTCAGTTTGAGGACAAAAATATTCACTCATTCATGAGGAACAAAGGCGTATCTATAAATGTGTATTCCTCTCTATTATTGTCATCCAAACAGATGAATTAAAAAAAGGTAAAGATAGAGAAGAAATTTCGTTTCTCTAAGTAATTTTTTACTTCGAGTATATAAACAAATATTTTCTAGGAGGCGTGAATATAGATAGTATTATCATAATGTAGAAAAAGTGGATATTTTAGAACCCGCCTAGAACATATCTAAAAAGAGACCCAGTCAATTTAAATCCTAATTTTGACTTATTAACTCAAAATTACCAATGCAATGGTGACAAAGAGAGATGGAGAGAGAGAAGGGAGAGAGAGAGAGAGAGAGGGAGCAAGACAGCTTGGGGACTTTCAAGAGAGAGAGAGAGAGAGAGAGAGAGAGAAAGACCGAAAACAATAGACTGTCGGGAAAAACGACACGACTGAGAAAGTTTCTGTGAGAGAAACCAGGTTGAGTAGAAGATAGAGAAGTAAGCCGGGAGAAATGATGGGTTTCACAAGAGAAAAGAGAGAGAGAGAGAGAGAGAGAGAGAGAGAGAGAGAGAGAGAGAGAGAGAGAGAGAGAGAGAGAGAGAGAGAGAGAGAGAGAGAAAGAGAGAGAGAGAAAGAGAGAGAGAGAGAGAGAGAGAGTGAGAGAGAGAGAGAGAGAGAGAGAGAGAGAGAGAGAGAGAGAGAGAGAGAGAGAAAGAGAAAGAGAGAGATGGACAGAATAAGAGAGACTATTAGTGGGGGGTTAGCCCACAGCAGAGCTATATCGATGCGGCGATGAATTCTCGGGATGTAGCGTCAAAGGACGACTGAGCGATAAGTAGGGAATGAATTGAATTTGTTTGAATGTAAAGGATTTCAATATGCACCTTTGAATGATCGCCTGGCTCCCAAATTCCGAATGGCATTGTTTATGTGATTCCGATCGAGATATATCTGTCCACAGAATATGACTGGTTGAATTAATATCATCAGTTCGCGGTTCATAGAGAGCGCAGTACCTCCCTGATGAGTGAGACGTCACGCAGTCGGTAAAAAATGACAATTTCGGCGGCCAAAACTTCGACAGGCCAAAAAATACACGGATCCAACCATGGATCCTTTACCTATGGTACCTTTATGTAGAGATGTAAGAGAAGTGAAACCATGGGTGCCACAACCATTCGATGCGCTTTAGCATTTTCGTTTACATTTTGAGGTACGTTTATTATGATTCCATGACAAACTATCGCTCGACATTTCACCGCCGATACATTTCACTGCGCGACGTTTCATCGCCAAAAAGAATAAAATAAAAAATTAACAGAAAGAACATAAAAAAAAAAGGAAAGAGAAGAAAATTAAAAAAAGAGGGGAAAAAGAACCTTCATGAAAAAGAGGAAATGGAAAGGGAAAAAAAGGATAAGTGAAGAATAAAAGAAAACGTAAAAGGAGGTACAGTTAAGAATATGGAGTTATGAAGACAAATAATAAATTAAATAGAATGTAGAGAGGTGAGACTCTTTCGATGATACTTTCTCAGGAAAAATCGAGTTTCAAGAAGAAACAAAAGGAAACAACATCAAGGAAAAGGAAAACAGAGAAGCGGGGAAAAGGTATAAGGGTGGGTGAGGGGTTTATATATACTGATTGTGAGTCAAGGAATCAGTTACCCTCTGAAAGCCAATCATGAACGATCGAGTCGACTTGGACGAATCGACTTGGATGGATCACCTTGAATGACGAATCGAACCGTATGCACCACATGCAGTATCATTAATTTCTACTATTGATAGTTGACACTTAACTAAATACCGAAAAAATGTGTATTAGTGCAATTACGAAAAAGTTAAGAGCAAACTCGAGACACTTGCTGCAGAAAGAGGCGATCTTATTTTTCTCATTTTTTATTTTTTATTTTTCCTTTTTGTTCTTTTTATTCCCCCCCCCCGTTTTTTCCGGCGGTGAAACGTCGGGCGGTGAAGTGGCTTAGCTGTGAAAAGTCGCGCGATAGTATGTCGTTTGGCCTATTATTATTACGTTTTGGTTCAATGCAAA
The DNA here is from genome assembly GCA_011764245.1 of Trialeurodes vaporariorum. Classification (NCBI taxonomy): domain Eukaryota; kingdom Metazoa; phylum Arthropoda; class Insecta; order Hemiptera; family Aleyrodidae; genus Trialeurodes; species Trialeurodes vaporariorum. The sequence goes on along the minus strand of VMOF01000001.1, from coordinate 25,204,950 downwards.
TATTACAATTTTGTAAAGTCTCTGGCGGTGTAGTCCTTCACAATCAATTAAAAATAATGGTTGAAAATGAAACTTCTCAGCAGTGGCAGTTCGTGAAATTTGGCAACAGTGTCCTCCTGTGATTTACACCAATGTAAAACAATCGATTCTCCAGGAGGCTGTCAGCCTCCTCAAGGATCGATTCTTTTACCTGAGTTTAAATGGAAAAACTGCATGGTTGCCAAATCACACACGGAGGCCGCCACTGCCTCTCAGTAATTTGAAATAATCCTCTGACTTTTGTTTGACCACAAAAACGAGTGTTTTCACCTAGTGTGTGTCAACTGGCTTCGCGCTTTATCTAATTGGCCGGCTTGACTTTCGCTTTCTTTTGAAAATAAGTCCGACTGGGGTTTATCCTGCTATCAATCCCCAAAGCTTATCTTTATTCAATTTCACGGACGTTTGATCACTATGCTCGTTGATAAGACTGTATGCTAGACATTAGATATTTTTTCACATAATGACCAACTTGACGGTTTGGTAGGATGTGTAGTTCATAGAAAATGTACAAACCGTTAGAAAAAGTGGCCGATTTTCCTTCAAACGTCTGTTTATCACTTTAAAAATGTACCTAATACGATCGGCAAACTCCATGGTACTTTCGATAATACTTCATGATGATATAATATACAGTGTTGAAAAAGCAAAGTCATAATAACATAATGATCGATGTTGTGAGGTTGGCTATCGTGGATGTTCATGGTGCTTGTATACAGGTTGCTCGATATTTTACCGCTATATTGGATGGTGTCCGGACATTTCCCCCCGCAATTTCCCCCCCGGACACTTCCCCCCGGTCATTTCCCCGCGGGGACATTTCCCCCTGTCAATTTCCCCCCCGGACACTTCCCCCCCAAAGACATTTCCCCCCGAGGACATTTCCCCCCCGGACACTTCCCCCCGGTCATTTCCCCCCAGTTACTTCCCCCCAGTTACTTCCCCCCGAGGTTATTTATAGCTAATCAAATAATCAATTAGTTTTTCCCTCACAATTTTCACAGGTTTGAAGGGCGTATTTAAAAAGTTGCATTATTTGTATTTGTTTTTGTTTTATTTTTTGTTTTGTTTTAAAGATTTTTTTTGCATTGTTAATGTTTCATCAAAATCTTTCAAGAAGGGGGTGTAATCTACTAAACTAAAATAATCTTTTGGAGATCGACAGAGTCTGAAAGAGAAAACCAAACATTGCATTCAACTCAAATAATTATTTTATAAAATAATTTTAATAGTAATAATTTTTAAAAGTAATTAATTAACAATAAAACTAGAGGGAACAGACGGGGGGAAATATCCGGGGGGGGGTTAAATGTCCTTTAAATTCTGATGTTGCTCTCAAAAAGTTTTCAAGTGATTTCAGGATATAATATGTTTTTATTCTTTGAGTTGAATGCAATATTTGGTTTTCTCTTTCAGAATCTGTCAATCTCCAAAAGATTTTTTTAGTTTAGTAGATTACACCCCCTTCTTGAAAGATTTTGATGAAACATTAACAATGCGAAAAAAATCTTTAAAACAAAACAAAAAATAAAACAAAAACAAAAACAAATAATGCAACTTTTTAAACACGCCCTTCAAACCTGTGTAAATTGTGAGGTAAAAGCTGATTGATTATTTGATTAGCTATAAATAACCTCAGGGGGAAGTAACTGGGGGGGAAATGACCGGGGGGGAAGTGTCCGGGGGGTAAGTGTCCTCGGGGGGAAATGTCCTCGGGGGGGAAGTGTCCGGGGGGGAAATTGACGGGGGGGAAATGTCCTCGAGGGGAAATGACCGGGGGGAAGTGTCCGGGGGGGGGGAAATTTCGGGGGGGAAATGTCCGTAAACCATATTGGATTTCAGTTAAATGCCTCTGGTGGAGTTTGTTCTTGCATTTGATGACTTCCTGCTGCCACTAATTGGACTTTTAACGCGATTTTGCATGAGGTTGATCACTCTATAGCGCTATAGCAAAAGTTTGCAACAGACCCATTTGGATGCATTTTCACACATTTGTTTACAAACAGTTATTTAGAAAGGAAAGGAGTTGGTATTTTACGGATAAAAGAGTAAATTGTCGATGAATTTGTTAAGTTTAATCATGATGCACTTCAAGAATTCCTATAATACCCAAAAGAATCCGTAAAAGCATAAATAGAAGTCGATCAACAAAAGCAGTAAAATATTACACCATTAGAAACTCTTACGACACTGCGTAATCTTTTCATTGGTCCAAAACACAACAATGGCCTCTCAGAATGTAAACAATATAAGGGAAAACGCATCCAATCGCAGCACACGTGGTTTCCCTTGTCTTAACTCTCTAATTATAGCAGTAGAAAAACGTGCTATTTGGCAACACATGCGGCATTTTGACCATTTGTACCCATAGAAAAGGTCGAATCCGATGGTCATCGGCGATTCCTAAATAGTCCGATATTTTTCTTGAGTTTTAATGAGCCAAGTGCAACGTTGCCAGATGCACGCTTCGCCACTGAGAGATAGGAACCCTAGGAGACTCAAGCCACACAACTTCTTAGTCAGGGAAACATCAACCGGACATAGAAGTCGCTGACTTTCTCGTTTTTCAAAAATCAGGTTGGCTCAGCGAAATGTGACTCAAATTGAATGTCCGCTGATAAATGAATGTTTCAGCGAGTGAGCTGGCTGGAGTGAGTGAGAGCTCAATTTTGATTTCAATCTAGGCGTCATTACTCAACTTCTCACCCTCCTCTCACTTTCACCCCCTCCTCCTCCCTCCTTCACCCAAAACCCCCCATCTCCCCCTCCAGAGTCGAGCCGATAAATGAGAGGACTTTGGAGCCCCGGAGTAAGAAATTCATCTTTTTAACAATTTGCGCGGGCGACGAGCGAAGCGGCGATGGAAGAAATGAGGGTGGAAAAGGCGTGACGTCAATAGGGGAGGAAAACTGAGACGACAAGGGGAGAAGGGGAGGGGGTAGAGTATAGGAGAGGGGGTACATGGGACACGGGAACCGATGAGCTACGATGCAAATTAATGCGTTTCTCTTGCATCAGGATTGCCATAGTTTCCTACTCAAAAGAGGAGGAGGGGAAATGTTTGTAATGCTACGATAAAGTTGAGATGCATGCACCCAAGTATTTAGGAGCTCAACTAAGCTTAGGAACTTTATGACTTCAGCACAGTCAATTAAATTACGCATTTAAAATATTCTTGCTTTAAAAGTTAATTCGACAAATTGATTACTCCGAAGCTTCACTGAATTACACCAAACGAGGATAGAAAAAAGCTATCATTTTGTTTTTTGTTTTTTTTTTTTTCATCATATTTGGCAGCGTTGCTTTATCCTCGACGGAATGAATTAATCGGAGCCCTAAGTCACCTAATTATTCAATCATCTTCTTCCTTACCCTTATTCGTCCCCAAGTCCCATTTTTTCCTTTTTCAGATTTTTCTTTCTCGCCTGGAATACTGAACGAGAGAAGTATGGAAAGTATGTAAAAAGATACAGTACCAGCAAAAACCTGCGAGTCTAGAATGAGTCTGGATTTCAAAGGCATCTCCAATTGACATCATATTATCATTGAAGTAAAACTTCACTATCATTTTAAATGTTTTATCATGCAGAGCTTTTGCAAAGTGTAATACTTTCGGCTCTTACCATCCCGGTTCAGGAAAATCTGCGCCAAAATGAGGTTCTTTTGAAATTGAAAGCTTTCAGTGAATCACTCATTTTCAAGTCAAAAACCGAATTTAGTTCAATTTTGAGACCCAAAAAAAGTGCACATCTTTCTAACCCTCTAAGGGCCAGGTTAGTTAAAAAGAACGCCACTCTTTCGTTTACATAGGGAAGGTAGTTAACTGTTCATACTCGGGGGAGTTGGAATTGCCTATACTTTACATTGAAGGCACCAGAAGAAGCCTTGTCTTGTGAAGTTTTCATCGATAGTCGCATTTATCCGGAAAGGAGACTGAAACAATGTGAAATAGAGTAGAAGCGAAAATCGGGTATACTCGGGCTTTGGCCATGAGGGGATAAATAATTACCAAAATGTGGTCTATACTTAGAAATATATCGTTAGAATCAAATCGTGGTCCTTGAATTGTTTGAAACCAATTGTAATGTTGTTGTTTCGTGGGAGTTTATTTTATTTAGTCACCAATTCCAAACTTGTTTAGTACTGGGAAAATTTACTTTTGGTCACCGTTTTCAACCTTGTTAATTCAGACAAATCTACTTCCTTAAGCAATTTTAACCTTGTTAAATGAGAAAAAATCCCGAATGTGCCTTAACTATTCTGTCGTGGCTTCATTCGTTTGTGTTGCCTTATTGTTATTATGCTTGTTGTAATTAATTTTGTTTTATGATAGTTTACTTTATTTAGTCACCAATGCGAAACTTGTTTACTATGGGGAAAATTTACTTTGGTTACCGCTTTAAATCTTGTTCATTCAGACAAATCTACTTCGCTATAAGCAATTTTAACCTTATTGCTAAGTGAGAAAAACTCCTAAATGTGCCTCAATTATTCTGTTCACGTTGCCTTATTGTTCTTATGCTTATTGTTATTAATGTTGTTTTGTGGGAGTTTACTCGTATTTAGTGACCAATGCCAAACTTGTTCAGTATGGAAAAAAATTTACTTATTCGGTTACCGTTTTAAATCTTGTTCATTCAGATAAATCTACTTCGATAAGCAGTTTTAACCATGTTAAGTGAGATTTGTTTTATTTTTTATTTGTGTGAACGTGATGCCTTAACTATACTGTCATGGCTTCATTCGTTTGTGTTGCCTTACAATTCTGATGAAACGGATTTCAACGATTTAGATTCTTTTCAGACTCAACTTTTGTTATTAGCAATGATTCACGGCTTTCACAACGCTCTAAAAAGCTCGCGGAGACTTCACTTTTTTTCGGCTCAGCGGCGTTAAACTCTTTTCCCGACGAAAAAGGGATTCAAATGAAATTGGACTTAATGGAAGGGTTTCAAAAATATTCATGGGGACACAAAAGAGAGGAAGGAGATAAATAGAAACCGGGAACAAAACTGTGGAGGATAAAAGAGCAAAATCACAGGACGGTTTGCGTTGTGGCACAGAAGCATTATTGCCAAATTTCAGTTGGAAATGGGTCTGTGTTGCGTACTTTTGGTACAGCAATATGACACATTGATCTCAACGTAAAATTCGGTGAAAATATCGATGCTCACTTCAAAAAACTTTCAAATTCCACTCATTAACTCAGGAAATCACTTCCGTTTCAAACAACCAGCTCTCCACTAGACACAATTATCACCAACATACAACCACAAAGAATCCCTTGTAGGAATGACTCATAAGAAATCATGACGAAATTTGCATGGGAAATCACGAGTTTCTCAATTGAACCCATGAAAAATTTCGTGATTTCCTGGTAAATCTATGAACATGTTCATGATTTCTCATGAGAACTCATGTGTAAACCAAGGAAAAATCATGGGATCCCATAGGAAATTATGGAATCACATGGGTTCCTATGAGGAACCCATGGAGAGTCATGATTTCTCATGCGTTCACATGAATTTCTCATGGGAACTCATGATTTTCCATGCGAATTTGGACTTTTTGCATGGGTCATTTCCACGAGTGTTGAACCACCGTGTTTATATATAAACATCAATACTAACGAACATTTTGAATGTTTTGTTTAGGTGCATACTATAAGTGTATTATTTCGTAATCTTTAATAAGGCAGAAGAGACCAGACAGCAAATATAGCCAATATTTTTCGTATTTAGAAGATAATTCCATCATTTTGAGGTTACGACATCGTTTACATATACGTGGTGATTCCGTCCATAAAATAGTATGTCCGTGCAAATAGTGTCTTGTGTAGCGCTGGCTGTTTAAAATTGAAGTGATTTCTTAGGTTAATGAGTGGTTTACGCAGTGGCGAAGCGTGAAATTTGGCAACAACGCATTTCTTCCATTTAAATTCACCGAAAAAGTCGAACGCTCCAATCATCGGCGATGACAAGGCACTTCGACCTTTCTAATGTGTTTTAATGGGGGAACGTTGCTAAATCGCACGCCTCGCCACTAGGTTTTCGAACGTTTTTAATAATATGCGCATCGTTCTTTTCGCCAAATTTTACGTAAGAATCAAGGCTCTTTTATTGTTGTTGTTAAAGTACGCAACAGACCCATTAAAATTTCCCGATTAGAACCAATGTAAAGACCGACAAGCATTTAGCTCATTTGAATCCATGGATAAGGTTGAATTCGGTGGTCATCGCCGATTCTCATCTGATAGTTTGATTCTTTTCGTGACTTTAAATGAACTAAATGCAACGTTGCCAGATAAAACGCTTCGCCACTGATCTCCTCCATCTCTCTCATTCTCTCTTTGAATGTTTTAAGTAGATAAATTATAGAAATAGGGGGTTTCATCCTCTTATAGCTATCCTCGTCTAACACACGTGCGCTTGAATGGAGAAAATAGAGATGCATAGACTCTCTTGGCGTTACTGTTTACAACCAGGATGTATCGAGAGCATAACAAGGTGGAATGAAAGATTCAATTTATGTTGTTATCAGTGAACTTTTTTGTTCAAACAAATTCATCGACCAATATCTACTTTCTTCCTCAAGTTTTCGTTTTTACTCTAATTTTTTCCTAACATGAAATTGTTCAATACTTACGTCCACTGAAAGAAGGAGTATAAACTCAACTTGTCCTTTTACACACAGAAAAAAGTAATGGTAAGATTTACCATCATGGTAACTGATTATAGCAACACATAAAAAATGGCAAACTTGGTCAGCCATCGAGTTGAATGAAACAAACAATTTATTTGCATGACTGAATTTAAGGTTAAGTTCACATGATTTCTTCATTTAACCCAACATGAGGTCTAGTTTACTATCTTGTTTCGCTGATGTAAAAAATGTAAAATTGGCCATCACGAGGGTAAAGCCTACCAATTATTTTTTCCGTGAGTACTGGTCAAAAAAAA
>VMOF01000001.1:25129540-25197452 GCA_011764245.1 Trialeurodes vaporariorum | reverse complement strand
TCAAAGTACTAGACTTTCTGTCGTTCACATATTGCTGTGCTTCTGGTAATATGACTAGAATCTGGTATATTATGACTATCATTGTTTTTCCGTGTGGCTATACTATTAATAACTATGGTGGTCCTCTTGTTTCTTTGTTCACAGGTAATTATTTTTGGATCAAATTTCATTGACTGTGGTTTTCTCCCATGGAAAAATTAAACGTGGAAGTTTGACTGGTTTGTTTCTGGGTTAACTTTTCTTAATTTCCATGGGTATTACATGAACATCAATAACACCAGAGAAAATACTACATAATTATATAATTGTAAGTATGACTGATGTAAACCATAAACGAAATAATATGACGAATGGTTGTCTTATATAACCTTTGCAATTTGTCCGCTAATCCCACCGTAAATTACAATAATTGGTTGCGCACAGTGCATATGACTTTATATGTTGCGCCAAAAAATATGAACAAATTATCAATCATTTCGAATAGCATGTGTCATTTTTTCCAGAAACCATTTTCATAGTTTTTTCTTGCTAGAAATTTACTACTGAAGAAATAAGACAGAAATGGGCAAATTTCAGCGATAAATCGCGATTTCACGCCCTGATCAGATGGGTTGTAGAATTTGAGTGTTACTCGGTAAAACGATTGGAATAAGCATGCAATATACGTTGCATCCGCACGCTTAAAATTACTCCCTTAAACCTAACCTAAAAATCATCCATGGTGGTCACGAAGGCTGCCCATTAGACTGCCACTCCAGATGAATGTATAGCTTGTTCATTAAACCCTTTCAATTTTGCATTCATGAATACGCTTCATGCATGGGTAAATGCACCAACTTTATTTAAAAAAAAAAAAAAAAAAAAAAAAAAAAACAATTTTTCCGTATACGGAATCCAAAAGTTCGTTCACAGCGATTGGATTCCAGGATTTGAATTCGCCGAGTTGATCGCACATATCCAAGGATACACATCTCTTTGAGGATACATAATCTCTGATAGTCAAACAACGACGAGTGAGCATGAAAAAGAGAGAAAGCAGAGGGAGAGAGTTTTGTTATGTGTAATCCTTTTTTGATAATGGAATGAAAATCGTCGCTTGATCCCGATGTTGACGAAGAGTGAGAGTGAGAGAGCGAGTCGAGCTTTGATTCAATTTATAACAAGAAGGGATTATCCGTTGTTTAGAGGGGGAGGGAGGAGGCGACGAAAATGCACGGCGCAAATTATGCCAACCGCGTCACATCTCACAACACGACGAGCCGCCGCCCGATCTCTCTCTCTCTCTTTCTTTCTCTCTCAATCTCTCTCTCTCTCTCTCTCTCTCTTTCTTTCTCTCTCAATCTCTCTCTCTCTCTCTTGTTTTTCATGCTTGCTTGTTTTCTTTTCCGACAAAAATGTTAATGCCATGCATTATCTTTAATTAGAAGCATTTTGAGGAGCACCCGATCCGATCATTTTGTACCGAATTGTAATCTGGGTAACCGTCCCTTCAGTCCTTTCCCTCCTATACCACCCTCTCTCTCTCTTTCTACCCTCCGATTTGTCTCCCTTTCTTTGTAGTGAGCACCCTAAAGCTTGCTGTTCACGCCCTTTTTATGATCAGCATGGGTAGTGTTGCCAGTTATCCTATATTACACAAAAACTCTCGTCGGGACGAGATTGCAGACCAAAAACGGTCAAGGAAAAAAACATTAAAAAAACATTAATACCCCGCTCCGTTGTGTTTTATGGCTTAAAACGGCCTGATATGATGCCACACAACGGTCAAGTCTGCTGCTTGAATTTACTCTCAACACGGTGGATGGAATTTACCCCCTTGTAGTTATTCCAGTAACTTTTCTCAAGTTTAAATAATATAACTTTCGACCTTCAACCCGTATCTTTGGTCTAAAGTACCTGGCATCACCAGTCCCCCACTTGCTCGAGTATCTAACTGTAAGTGGGTTTGAAGCGCCTTCAATTAATTTGATACTTCTCCTGCGTACACTAAGGATGTATCAATTGCATAGTCGCCTCTGCTAAGGCGATGGTTGTCGTCCTCTCCTCAGTAAATAGAGTCTCTCACAATCAAAGACGCTTGGCCTACACCGCTACCGCAGTGCGGCGAGTACAATTCTTAATTTTGACAAAAGTACTTGGTGTTGATCGATTCGCTGTGCGAATTGAAAAAAATTGGAAGGATTGCGGGGGAAAAATTATTTAATCAATAAAGAAATTGAAAAAAATAAGGGGGGAAAATACTTGAACCGTGACTCTATTTCCCCACAGCTGCGCCTTAGCCCATGTCTTCTTGGCTCGAATCTCCACTTAATCAAATTGTCCAATGTCACGGTTCAAGTATTTTCCCCCCTTATTTTTTTCAATTTCTTTATTGATTAAATAATTTTTCCCCCGCAATCCTTCCAATTTTTTTCAATTCGCACAGCGAATCGATCAACACCAAGTACTTTTGTCAAAATTAAGAATTGTACTCGCCGCACTGCGGTAGCGGTGTAGGCCAAGCGTCTTTGATTGTGAGAGACTCTATTTACTGAGGAGAGGACGACAACCATCGCCTTAGCAGAGGCGACTATGCAATTGATACATCCTTAGTGTACGCAGGAGAAGTATCAAATTAATTGAAGGCGCTTCAAACCCACTTACAGTTAGATACTCGAGCAAGTGGGGGACTGGTGATGCCAGGTACTTTAGACCAAAGATACGGGTTGAAGGTCGAAAGTTATATTATTTAAACTTGAGAAAAGTTACTGGAATAACTACAAGGGGGGTAAATTCCATCCACCGTGTTGAGAGTAAATTCAAGCAGCAGACTTGACCGTTGTGTGGCATCATATCAGGCCGTTTTAAGCCATAAAACACAACGGAGCGGGGTTTTAATGTTTTTTTAATGTTTTTTTCCTTGACCGTTTTTGTTCTGCAATCTCGTCCCGACGAAAGTTTTTGTGTAAATTTCACGCCGTTTTTGGTAGAGCCTTTTGAGCTCAGCGAAGAGAGAGTTTTTTCGTGAAATTTCAAATCATTTTTGGTAGAAACAGGTTGTAGTCTCAATTCTACAATGATTTATTACTGCTCATTCACTTATGAGTTTCTGTGAAGCCGATCACTTCTAACCAATGAAGCATTAAAGCGTGTTATAAAGAATAAGGATCATGCCGCTAGATAATACCAGAGAGGCACGAGTACCTTTTCTCTTTTTGAGCTCTGGTAGGTTAAAATATTAAAAGAATTTGGCTGTCACTACAGCCTTATGTAAATTTTCAGTTTAGATTGCCCGCGCACCCCTTTCGTGCCAGGTCCTTGACTCTGAATTTTATTAAAAATGCCTGTGGTCTTTTAGAGTGGCAAACCACATAAATCCTCCATTGCTCTTGCTATAAAGCTGAGGATGATTAGCACCAAGCTATGGAATAATTTCCATTGATAAATCATGATTTTCAATTAATTTTCAAAAAAGTTATTTTCCTATTTTTTTTCTAACTTCTTGACCCACACCGTAAAGCTGGTTGCCTACCTATCGACCTCTTCCAGGCAGGTGTTATGAGAAGAATATATTGGATACTATGCGAAAGTTTTGGAGCATGTGGGGTATAATGTCCAAACGTAAACAAAAGCAAATCAATTTTCTAAGTTAATTTTTGTGGAATCATTCATCGGTATTGAAGGGAAAAGTTAACAAGTGAAGAAATTTTGCCTCGATTTTATCCCTCATTTGATGATAAAAATAAATTCCTATATGTGATAGCTTCTACTCTATTAAATGGTTAAGGAATAAAATTTGTGCTACTTGCGTTTCTAAGGAAGTGAAGTGGTCCACTTAGCGCGTTTCAACTCTTCCGTTGTTACTTTGATTGGCACGGTTGACGGTTTCAATGTCTTTCTAAACTTCAATCTGTTCTGAATGGTTTGTTCTAATGTTCTATTCCTACCTTTCAGCAATAGTTGATTTTAGAGACAGCTTAGACAATCATCTCTCAATTCTACACTTTGGAGCTCATGAAATTATGTGCGTCTATTTTTGGAGCTCATGAAATTATGTGCGTCTATTTTAACCATATATCCTACCTCATCAACCCTCACAACGGTGTTCGATTATTAAATTAGGTACAAGCAACGCTCATAAATTGGCTCCTTCAAGTTCTGCTGAAATCACTGAAATCAGCCAACTTAGCCATGTTAACTTAAGTTTAAGGCATTCTCACGGCAAAGTTACTCATTATTTGCATCCGATCTATGATTCTACGTAGTTGTTGACAGTGCTGTTTGTTGGAAAATAACAGGAGGCTCCTGAGTAATGAGATTTAGAACTAAATGGCACTAAGTTTCACTTGGTGGTCTTTCCTGCAATAATTTAGCACAGATTCAACGGAAACGCCGCTGCGGCAAGCTAAGTTGGTCTGATGTGAACCAACCTGGAGTTACTATTGTCATCAAACATTTGCCTTGTAAAACCTTATTTGTATAACCAGACATTACAACTCTAACAAGACATGGCACATTAACTCTTACCTATCTCTTATAACCTATAACTGCACGTAATGCAACGTGCGTCGTGCAAAGCGCTGGTGATCATTCCTAAACTTCCTGCATTTGCGGCTGGCATCAACAGATTCAGTTAGATATTCTTTCAGCTGAAGTCAGATCTATGAGCCCTTCTGGGAATGAAATTAATTCGCATCATACTACTAAAACTACTTCATTTGCTGGATATTTTTATTTTTAAGAATTAAGAAGCTTTCAGCAAAACTTGATAACACTTATATAACAGATTTTCAGTTACACCATGTCTTATCAGATTTAATTGTGTAAGTAGTATCTGCTTTCAACCTTCAAATATCTTGCAGAGACGAATGAAATGCAGAACTAATTTATTCATAACTACTTTCCGTTCACTGGCAATCAACTTAGAACGTCGCAGCTCACCCGTAAATTATGTTTTAGTCGGGAAACTTGATCGTTGCCTTAGGATGAACAGCAGGATTCATTAGGAATGGCATTTAGGTATTTACATCAAATCAGTGGAGTGATCATTGACTTTAATCTACCAAATTTAATGAAGAGAAGAATGGTATCTGCCAACAGCGGAAACATAAAATACAACGAGATAGGGAAAATCTGTGATGGGTTGGCTGATACAAGACTTACCTACGTTTGATTTGGTTGACTGAAATGAATGATAAAATCACAGAGGAATGATCCACAAATCTGAGTACCAATCAATTTGATGAGGAGTATGTACTTACCTAGAGACACAATAATTACATTCCTGACCTACATTACACTAGACAGAGGATCTACCTGGAAATTGCACACTACACCTACACCAGGTTCAGAGCTATCCAGAATCTGTAAAGGTGTAATTAGGTGCTCTCCAAATTTACAGGTGATTCAAAGTGATGGAAACACTTTCCATGAAGTTTAATTACCTACGTTTAGCACCTGTAGTGTAGATAAGTACCGGTGAAAGTGATATCATCACGGACTTGAAACTTAAAGAGAGCAGTCGCTCAATAAATCATATTTCGAAGAGGAGGTTCGGGTAACGAAAAAGATAAATCGAAAGGTAATGCAGAATTTTATAAAAAGTTTGATTGGTGAAATAATAAATATCCAAACGTGTAAGTTAGCTCAGAGTTCGCTTTGCTGTTTACATTACATTCTAGTTCAGTTGAGGGTTTGAGTTGAGACAATGAGACATCGGAGGTTATGAATGTTATGATGACTGATGGATGAAACCGGTGATTTACCTTGGTGATTTGCGATGTAAACAATGGAGAGATTTTTGATGCTGAAAAAGGAGTGTTGGAATTTAGACGATTTCTTCGTCAAATTCGAATGAAATTTAAAAAACTCTTCAAAAGGCACATCACTGAGATATGGAGAATAAAATAACACCTACTTGGGTTTGATACGAGTTGCGGTTACTGCGCTAGCCGTGGGCAATAAAGCTCCCTTTGAAACGGGTCAAATGCGTAAAAAACCCCTTATTTTCTTATGTTTTTTTAACATTACTCTCTTATTCTTGAGCCAAAATTAAAATCGCTCCGCAGTTCGATCGGAATTGACGAGCTCTATCCGCCAATACCACATGTTATAGGGTTCACTTCTACAGTTTAGGCTGAATCGCGGCTAACTCGGTCGAAAATCCGGCAAAGTGGCGAAAACCGGGAGCTGTGTGTATAATAAGTAGGCGGGTAGCTCTCTCTGTTCTTTTTTTTTTCTTGACCGTTAGTGGCTACCGCCACTTATAATTTTTATTGAAAAAAAAATAAAATAAAATAAACGAAATGAAAAAACCAAGAAAAAAAAAATGAAAAAAAAAAAACGAAAAATGAAAAAAAAAATTATCTCCACCTTGCTAACAATTAAAGTGACATACATTTCTAAAGTACGTCTCTTTTCTACTATATTTATTTTTATTTATCTTGATTTACTGTATGTTCGTAAGGAGGATGATTATAAACATTCGCATCGTACAGTGCTGAAAGATTTGGCAATTTTAGATTTATTTTTTTGGAGAAATGTGTATGTTTTTACTCTAGGAAAAACTGGCTAATTCTATAGAGTATACATATATGATTGACTACGTTATGTCCTAGCAAACTCATCAGTTTTGACCTTCAAGGAAGCACACGGCACGCAGACGGTTGCTTTGATTACTTGAGGATTGGCCACGTATAGAGTTCGTTTCAGAAAGTGTAAGCGCAGCTCAGAGGTTTTCAGGAGATTTCGTCCTTTTTTTACGTCAAACTTATTTTTCGTCCATTTTTTCTCGTCCTAAGGATTTTTTGTCATTAAATTTCCGTCTTTTTAAAATGTTGGCCTGATTTTTCTTGTCCTGTTTTAAAAGCTAAGTTGTCAATTAAAGTCCCTAGACTAAAATGTTTTATTAAGGTTCCTTTCTTTTGAGGAAAAGCTTGAAAGATTTTAAAATTGAGGAAAAGGATTCAGTGACAAACTTTTAATGTTTGCTCTTGTTTGTTTTGGTTTTTGTTGGTTTTTTTAATCAAATAAGTTCTTAAGGAAAAAACCGCGTGGACACCCAATCAATGGAAGATTTTTTAGTGGACGAATAAAACAAAAGGATCATTTCTTTCTACTGGACGAAAAACCTGAGGACAAAAATTACCGAAAAAAAACAACTATTGATATAAATTATTGGACTAAAATACCGGACCTAATCACCTACAACCCCTCAAAGAATCTTTCACTTATTTATCCGTAGATTAATCCAGTGATTAATCGACTGATTTGACGAATGAGTATGAGAAATGTTGAAGCGGCTCCAGCAATGTGGCAATAACGTAATCTCTACGTTTAAAACCCAACGTATAGTACCCCTGTATTAAACGCCTTTTTTGCAAAATATTCCGAAAACATGTTTTTTATATGGCTTCAAAGGACGGGGCACATTCCTCATGGGAAATGGCCCCTTGCCAAAAGTTGATTTTTTTACATGGATCGACGCCGCTCGTCGAGCTGATCAAAAGTTCTCACGGCACCAAAAAAGTTACCGTGCCATTTTCGCGCAATTTAAGCTCAAAGTTGAGAAATAACAATAGGAATCGGCATCAGTAGAGAGTGCATTTCTCGGAAAAGGACGGGTGATCGGCGCTTCTGTCTCTCGTAAAACAATACCATTGCTCACAGTCGGACCGACCGCACGCACGTATAGCGTCCGTTCCTCTCCCTTATACCCATTTACCTTACTCCCTTATACCCATTTCACACATTTTCTTTCACTCACTGACCGCAATCCCCTCCACCCAAGAGCCTCATCATAGCTCATCATAGGAAAATGTGTGAAAGGGTATAAGGGAGAGAAACGGACACTATACGTGCGTGCGGTCGGTCCGACTGTGAACAATGGTATTGTTTTACGAGAGACAGAAGCGCCGATCACCCGTCCTTTTCCGAGAAATACACTCTCTATACTGATGCCGATTCCTATTGTTATTTCTCAACTTTGAGCTTAAATTGCGCGAAAACGGCACGGTAACTTTTTTTGGTGCCGTGAGAACTTTTGATCAGCTCGACGAGCGGCGTCGATCCATGTAAAAAAAACAACTTTTGGCAAGGGGCCATTTCCCATAAGGAATGTGCCCCGTCCTTTTTCGGAAATTGCTTTTCCAAACGCTGTTTTGCACACGGAAAAAAAAGATTAATGAAAATAACCATACGGATACCTGATTTTGGCACCTGATAGATGTTATGGTAAACTTGACCAGAAGTATGGTACATTTACCGATTCTTTGAATGAATTCGACATGCAATCAGGTAACATCACCTAGTGCCTTGTCAAAACATAGTATAGTTCTGGTTAACATTACCATAACATCTAGCAGGTGCCAAAATCAGGTATCCGTATGGTTATTTTCATCGTAGTTTTTTTCCGTGCAGTTTTCGTTTTTCAGGCGAGATTATACAGGGTGTCCAAAAAGTCCCTCTCTACCTCTCAACTTTTAAATGGTCAATTTGTTCAAAAAACACTCCTCCCCTTTATTTTAGCATATCCCCGATTTTTTTTTTTTTTTTTTTTTTTTTTTTTTTTTTTTTTTTTTTTGGGTGCTTAAACAAAACTTTGGCTAAAATAAGGGTATAGTCGGATTTTAACTTTTTTTTGGAAAAATCAACCGTTCAAAAGTTATAAGAGGGGAGGGGACTTTTTGGACACCCTGTATATGAATTAAAGGAGGAAGTCAAAATGATGTTGCCTTAGAAATGATAATTTGGCAACTCTGACCCGGACAAATGCTTTTGAAAATTAAACGGATTATTTCTAGTCTTCCGTACGATTTAATTAGTCACGTGATTTGACATTATGAGTTTTCTCCTATTCCGACGAGCCCCCCCCCCCTCCCTCCTCCCCCCTCCCTCCTCCCCCCTCCCTCCTCCCCCCTCCCCCTATTCACCAGCTTTCACTTCAACCTTTCCTTTTCTTCCGCCCTCGTCCCTTTGACTGCCAGGTCTTCCCTCCGCGTATCCCTTTTTCAGATCATTTATTTACTTTGCGCGAAAAACATCCAACGAAAAATACCCTCCTCCAGGCAGCGTTTCGGCCATTTATTTCCCTCCAGAAGTGTCTACGAAAGCAAATCATTTATTTTCTCTTTTTTATTCCTGGCATATTTTTCTGTTTCCCCTTTTTATATATAAATGGCAGGTTTTTCCTGTAACCTCCTCCATTATATCGTCGTGCTTTGGCTTTTTGGAATCAAGTTGCATCTCACTAGCGGATCTAGTAAATTGTCCTTCTTTCCCTCTTTACCCATTTGAATGCATGTGTTAGAAAAGGATAAAAAAGAGGACGAAAATCACGTGACTGTCCCTAATCTTTTCTGCTCTATTACACGCGTTCTAATGGGATAAGAGAGAGAAGGACAATTTACTGGATCCGTCAATGTTGCATCTGTATACCCTCCTGGCGTCCCGATCTTTTCCTTTTTGCTCCATTTTTTTAATGGACACCAAAATTGTTTTTTTAATGGCATGAGGACGGGGGGGGGGTTAAGGTGTGCCTGAGCTAACTTTTCACTTGGTTATAGATTGGCAAAAAAGGGGAGGCAATTAAGAAAGTCCACGGGAAAAACCGCCTTTTTAACCTTTTGATTTATTTTATTCGATCCATTCCCGCTTGAGGTCACGAAGCATCCCTTTTTTACTGGAAACTTCTTCCTCATCCCAACCATTAATCATTTGCAGCATTGATCGAGGAATTTTGTCACTGTCAATTTAAAAAACCATTTCAGTTAGGCATTTTTTTAATTTCAGAGAGACATGCGTGAGAATCTTGAAATCTTTAGTCTTTAAAGAATCAAATCAAGATATACGTTCTATAGTAAATAATCAAATCAAGATATACGTTCTATAGTAAATAATCAAATGCCTATATTGCACTGGAAAAAAATAAGAAAGAAAAAAACAAATGGTTCGTCGGACTAATAACTTGTGAAATCTGAGCAATAAAATTTATTGATTGTAACGAGTACTTATCCAAGAAAGTTTTTGCTCCAAGTGTTTACTCCTCTTTGTAAAAACGTAAACAAATTTGGTCCATGACAGGAAATAAGATTTTGGCCCTTTAATTTTAAAAATCTTTTATTAAATATCCTCCCTTAGCGCCAATTTTATCTCTGTTTTAAGAAACACAAATTATGATAAGTGTCAATCTCTTCGCTAGGTGTAATTTGTTATCATCTCATTTAAAATCAAAATTAATTTTGATTGTAACAGGCAGCGGTGGCTATTTTTTATTCAAAATTCAGACTGAGTATTCAGTAGCTGTGTCAAGAGCAATATAATGCAACAATATCAAAATGAGTCATTTGTGATTCTATTTAAACAGATTTTAAATGACTGTCAAGTGTCAATATTCTTTTCATCTTTCTTTCCAGCGTTGAACAATTTTTTGGTTTGCGTTGGAAAATTCGTCAGATTAAAGTTTTTTTTTCTCGAAAATTCGTCCCCTTTCTTTCAAAGAGGTCTATTTTTTCAACATTGCTCAAGAGAGACCCCATCTGAATATTTATGAGCTTCCACATTTTGCATTTAATTAGAAATACAAAGTGGGGGAAAAAAACGCCGTTGACCTCGGGGTGTGTGTTGAAGGGTAGATGAGAAGTTGAAAGTCGAAGATGAAACGAAAGTTAAATATTCAGATTCAGATGCCCTTTACTTTGGAGGCAGAAATTGGCGCTCTGAACCTTTCAAAAGTACATAAAAAAAGTGCTTTTCGCGCTGAAATTTTGATAATCATCTGTTGTTAAATTATTTAAGTCCACCTCTTAACTCTCGAGATCGGCTGCTATTAAACTTTAGGATGAAAAATTTGCATAGGAAACTGACCACAATTTTTCTTTTCAATTTCGATTCGTTTCAACTATCAATTTCCTCCTCTTCCTTGTGGAGTTTTTTTTTGTTGTTGTTAAAATTAGGGTCCGAGCGGACTCCCTCCCCCTCCTCCCACAGTAATGCACGTAAATCAATTATCTGAGGAATGTGAAGGTTAAAGTGACAGTATAGAGCGAGAGAGAAAAACAGAGAGAAAGAGAAAGAGAGAGAGTGAGAGAGTGAGAGAGAGAGAGAGAGAGAGACAGAGAGAGAGAGAGAGAGAGAGTGAGAGAGAGAGAGAGAGAGAGAGAGAGAGAGAGAGAGAGAGAGAGAGAGAGAGAGAGAGAGAGAGAGAGATGGAGAGAGAAGAAAGACAAATTTCGTAGAGCTTTTCCACTGTAAACGCCGTTAGAAATAGAAGGTCTCCGCAAAGCTCCGTAAGAAGAAAGAAAAAGTAAAAAGTAGTCATTATAATTAACTCAGGGGGGCGACCCAACGCAAAATCGCTGTAAATGTGCGAGCTATCTCACCGTCTCAGGATCCCTCTCATAATACGGAAGAGAGCCAAGCACGGTGATGCCAAATAGTGAAAAAAAAATATTTATTTCAAAATTTAGAGCCGAGTCGCCCGCTGAAATCTTCTCGGGGGGTTTCCTTTAAAATTCGACAACGTCGACAGAATTAAAGTGATTATGGGACCTCGTGTGACCCTTCCCCCTTCCGTCAAACTAACACCACCATCCTTATCTCCAACACTCTCACCCGCTACCCAATACCCCCATCCCCCACAGACACAAACACACACACACGCGCGCTCCCCACACCCGACCTTGATTCTAATAGGACAGTTTAAATGTGGCCGCGTGGGATGCAGACCGCAAATTAAGGAGCGTTCATAAGAGGAATATTGAAACGAAGACTCACTTTCCTCCTCTGTTCTAATGCGACACTTTTCCTCAGTGCTCGGCACAGTGTTGTCAAATTAGGGGATCCTTACTTCTTATTTTCCATTTAAAATAATACCAAATATACGATTTGAAGTCTGCAGGCTTGGCTGCAATGGCCCTAGGTGCTCGTTTTCCCACCGTGATTTTAGCTGAGCGTTGTCAAAGCTCGGATTTTAAACCTCAGCATTTTATTTGAATTCAAATTGAATATAAATATATATGGAGGTCTGATGTATCCGGTAGATACGACAACACTGTTTTCGGTTAAGCTTTCCCCGAACGGAGGAGACTCACAAACTTGTTAAAGCCTACCGTCGTTTTCATTTCCGCCGCTTTTTCTAAGCCCCTCTTATGGTAATTAAAATTATTTATCGCAGTAAATTCTTGAGATTAGAATATCGTTACCGCCGCGTTTATTTTAGTTTCCTCAGTGGCGTCGAGTGCAATTTGGCAACAATGTATTCCATCCTTTTTAATTTCATGTAAAATATCGAATTCAGGGGGTGCACAGTGCACAAGGAAAATTCGATTTATTTAATGAGTTTAAATAGAGCAGTTGCATTGTTATCAGATGGCACGCGCAGCCACTGAGTTTCCTACTTTTCCGGATAGGAGGAAAAAATGCAGACTTGAGCAGAATCTGCGCCTATAGGTACTTTTGGTTGGTCGAAGATAAAGGGTTGGCTAATGTTATGAAATCTTATCCATACCTATGCCCAAAGTGGCGCGTTTTCTCTCCAAAATTCACCGACTCTAGCCAAATATGTCAAGTGTGAGTTTTCAACCGACCCCCTCTCCAGACTTTGTTTTAGGGTATTTTGGGGTATTTCAATACTCCTTTCGTCTCATACTATGGGTGATAAATGTGTATTTTTTCTTCGTCCCTTTTAACTTTACCCTCGTAAATTGGTTTTTGAAAAGAAGTATGAAAATTAGAAAATAAAAACAGCCTAGCTTTTAGACAACAAAGCACTTGGACAAAAACGTATAGAAAATAAGAAGGAAGCCATCAGGTGTAGACATTTATCACTGGACAATCGACATTTTTGCAAAGGTTTAAATAGGTGAGAAACGATTAAACTGTTATTGAGCTATCTAGAAACAAAGAAAACCAATAGGCAAGATAAGATATATGCCAGCTATTCCCCCCCCCCCCAAAATATTTTTAAAATGGAAAGAACGCGTAAAATTATCCTCAGCCATATTGTGGCTACGCCACAGCTTCAAGTCTCTCTACCTGTACCAAGTCAAAAATTTAGGGTATCAATACACTGAAAAAAAACGATAGTTACTCATAATACCAGAGTCTAGTAATATTACCAGAAGTACAACGAGATGTGAACGACAGAAAGTCTAGTACTTTGACCAGAAAATGCTGGTGTTAATTTCGGAATATATGGTCATAGAACTAGAATTGTCTAGAAATTTTCAAGAACTTTGGTACAAACACTAGTATTCCGTTAATTGCACTATCCCTTCCATAGGTTCACATATTGGCATGTTTCTATTAATCCTTTGTTTTAGTGTATAAGAGTCCCAGCTGAATGTTGCCATTTGCATGTGGTGTGTGTTTAAAGTGTGGGTACACAGAAAAAAACTATGGCGAAAATAACCATATATACGGATACCTGATTTTGGCACCTGCTAGATGTTATGGTAATGTTAACCAGAATTATACTATGTTTTGACTAGGTACTAGGTGATGTTACCTGATTGAATGTCGAATTTACTCGAAGTATCGGCAAATGTACCATACTTCTGGTCAAGTTTACCATTACATCTAGCAGGTGCCAAAATCAGGTAACTGTATGGTTATTTTCACTAATCTTTTTTTTCGTGTATTATAGAAAATATTAAAACAGATAACGTATATTAAAACGCTTGTTTTTTCTTCCTTTTCACAGAAATTTATATTTTAAAACGTATCAACTCGTTTCACGGTCTAATTCCTTCACTTTACCAACGGCTACTGCTTATTCACTCACGCAGTTGTCAAAATCCTTTCGCATTTTTTTCCGTTTCGTTGGATCTTTTGTTCATCCCGCGAGTTATATTTTCGCTGGAAAATTTAATTTATCAGCAGTTTAAAACTTACTCAGTGAAAATAAAAATAATTAAACACGAGACGGATGACGCGATTGGTTTGACGACCGGATCTCGTGCAACTGACATGACGGAGCATTATTCTATTTTAAGTCGTGTGAAATAGCCTCAAAGGATCAGGCTCAATTCGAATGTCACGCTGCATGAAATCGCATAGAAGCTTGGCACTATTAATGTTTTTTAATTTTGTTTTTTCGCAACTCTGGTCCTAAACTGTACCAATTATTTTGACACATCATTTTTTCTCTGCAGCACAGTGGAACAAAAATATACATTTTTTTTTTTTTTTTTTTTTTTTTTTTTTTTTTTTTTTACTAAGAAATGTTTTTAATTTTTTCATTCAGAAACGCTTAGGGATCTAGGACTTTGTCGGTCTTACTCTCCCCCGTCCATATTTAAACGCAAGTGTTAGAAAAGGATAGAACAAGAGGTGAAAATCAAGCAAGTGGTTGCCTCTCCCTCCATACCTTTCGAAATTCTAACATATGTTTTTAATAATGGTGGTCCACAAAATGGGGCAGCGAAGGATTTTCTCCATTTGAACCTATGTAAAATGGTCGATATTCAGGGGATCATTAAATCCCAGAAAAAGCGACATTTTTTTTGTAGATTCAAGTGGAAAATAAACGGTAGGTAATACTCTACGGAAACTCTCTCACATCAAATTTAATCGAGAGAAGACCCCAAGACCCTTCTTTAATATTCTGGGGGAGAAACCCGTATACCTTCCTTTAACACAGTAAGGCGAGAAACCCTGGTGAAAAGTTTCCATGACCAATTGTTTTATGGAAATAGATTTCTGTAGAAACTACATCAATATCTGCATGGAAACCTTATCGATTTTCATGGAAAAATACGTGGTTTCCATGAAAATTTATGTAGTTTCCCTGAAAATTTAATTCAACAAAAAAATGGTCATGGAACATTTTTACCTAGGTTAAGAAAGACAATAATTACTGGGTCCGCTATTCTGTGGGGATTCACAGACCCTCTATTATCGCGCCTTGCACTATACTACCTCCAACCAAAACTGTTTATTCATCTGATTTCCACCTTCCTGATGACCATGTTTATAACCTTAAGTTCTTTTCACAATTCACACACAACAATTCTCTACAAACAAAATACAAAAAGAACGACATAGAAACATAAAAACAAAAAAAAAAAAAACAAAAAAACAAAAAAAAAAAAAAAAAAAACAAGAACAAACGAAACACAAACAAACTTTTATCTACACTGTCACAATTTCCCAGATCCTCGTCGTTCCTCTTCGTCTGTTCTGGCCGGAAACGGAATTAAAGCGCGAGGAACCAGCGGCGATGGACCGAAGATAAACATAATCACCAACTTCAGGTGATAATGGAAGCCGCGAGAGAGGAGAGTTGACGAAAAAGTTCAGCTTTTTAATAAGGGCCATTTTATAATTTGAAATGTCGAAAGGGTAGATTGTATTCATGACCGAGCAGATGAGGAAGGAGAGGGTGAAGGAGCGGAGAGAGGGGATGGGGCGGGTTAGGGAGCGGGGGCGGAGGAGGAAAAAGAGAAAGGAGAGTAGAAGTCTGACTGAAGGCGGCGGGCGTGTTGCTCTGCTCTCATTGATATGTATCGTTGTCCTCCGTTGGCTCGAGCTCACAACCGCACACTGGATCAAAAATAAGGATTTTTTCGGACCTAAAAAAAAAAAAATGTGTTTTTGCTTAAAATAATATTTTAGTGTTAATGTTTTCATGCAAAACAAACATGTTTTTTAATCTTTTTTTGCTCTGAAACGCAGGGCTGGAAACCGTAATTGAACCGCAACCGAAAACCATTTTGAACCGTCCGTTTTCCGCAAACCGCGTAACGTGAACCGAAATCGAAATTCTGAAGAATCCCTGAAGCGGAATCGAACCGTAAACCGAAATGAAATTTTCTTGGAAAAAAATGGGAAACGGTTCAATTTCGGTTCATTTTCGGGTCCTTAAACCCTGAACCAAAATTGAACCAAAGCAGTTCTGATCTTAAAAAAATACTTTAATTAAATGTGAATTGCTTGCTAGTATTATAAATTGAAAAATCGGTCACCAAAGATTTTTCAAACAAATGTATTCAAATTCGGCTCATGCACCGAACATATTATACATTATATTTATTATATATTATTTATTATATGTATTACATTTTGTTCAATGATTCCGTCATTTGGTCCTTGCTAGGAGACGCCTAAAGGAGCAAGGCAACTTCATAAATTCTGGATTGTTGTGAGAAATCGGATGTACTTTCAGAATATACACATATGTATGTATGGACCTGCTTTTATTTCCATTTGCTTTTACTCCACAGGCACAAAAGTGAGAAAATTACCCATAGTGAGGCTAGGTTATAGATATGCGTTAAATACGTTCAAAAATAATTTTTTTTTTTTCCTGATACAAAAAAATCGGTTTAGGGAATTTTTTTTATTTCAACGGGAATGTGTTTCATAAAGTCATCAGAACGACTTCCCATCGTTAGAAATGAGGTTGCTGACTCTTGAATTTCGGACGCCTTAAAATCCACCTTGTTGTATATGTTCAGAGCTGCCGTTTTGCGTATACTGCACTGGCGCAACCAGGATATCTTCCATCTCTCTCATTTCCCATTTGAATGTATGAGTAGGAAAAGGACAGAAGGAGGGGGTTTTATCCCCTTGTCCATCCTTGTCTAACATACGTTTCTTAATGGAGAAAAGAGAGAGATGAAGAAACTCTCGGTGCGCTACTGCGTATGCGTATACTTAATCGCATTTTCCAATTTATCGTGATTCCATTGGATGAGAAAAGATTGCACAGTTCAGTCCTGCTTATGACTGAAATGCACGAACATAGGGGAAGGAAACCAAAACCGGACCGCTGTTTTGTTTTTGGGCTGTAACTCAGCTAAAAATTGATCAAATTTAAGAAACTTTATATCAACATGTACATAGAACCTTTACCTTTAAAAAAAACTGCCTTGGTTTAAAATTTGAGCCATTAATTTTTTCTCAATCGGTGGAAACTCCGTTAATTAATAAATCTGCAAGTTTTTTTAAAGTCATCGAAGACTCTACCGGTTGAAAAAATATTACAGATCAGAGTATTTTTGTGGATTACAGTCATATACTGAACTGAACTGTGTAATCTTCTCTCATCCAATGGAATCATCGGTGAATTGAAAAAACAAATGCGATTAATGGGTCTGTTGCAAACTTTTGCTACAGCGATATAGAGTGTTAAATCTTAAGTAAAATCACGAGAAAAGTCCATTGGTGGTATCAAAAAGTCATGAAATGCAGTATAAAACTCATAAGAGGCGTTTAACTGCAGTCCAAGATGGCGGTAAAATATCGAGCAACCTTTGTGCATGCACCGTGAACATCCATGATGGCCAACGTTAACAACCTCACAGCATCGGAGGTTATGAATTTGTTTGCGTTTTAATTGCGGTTGTGATCGATGTTGTGAAGTTGGCCATATTGGATAATCATGGTGCTTGCATGCAGGTTCCTCGATATTTTACCGCCATCTTGGAGTTTAGTTAAATGCCTCTTGTGAGTTTATTATTGCATTTTATGACTTTCTGCTGCCACTAATGGTCTTTTTACGCGATTTTACATGATATTGATCACTCAATAGCGCTGTAGCGAAAATTTCCAACAGACCCATCATACGCAAAACGGCGGCTCTGATATAAATGTCCGAGTAATCCCATTTTTCTTTCCACTGTGCGCCGCTCGCCCACTGCCTGCCTTGAGGGACGACGCGACAACGCGACGCAAAGGTTGCGACAATAAACACAGCCAGGTTGATGAATCCTGATGAAAACGGATCCACCAATGCGCAGTGCGATGCAGGGATTGTTGTCATCTCGCTCTTACGTTGCCACATGGATCGGTTCGAACCCAAGTGCATTCCTATATACAGGGTGTCCGGTAAGTCCCGGAACGGCTGCGCCATTTCTTTATTTACGCAGATAAAAAAACCAAACTTTGGGAATAATCCTAGATAAATAAAAACTACTTTTTTTGGGGGGGGGGTCAAAATTTTGGTCGCCCCTCCCGGGGGGCGGGGGCGCCCCTAACTTTTTTTTTCAAACGGCAACCCCTATCTTGTGATATTTCATTCGAAAGAGGGTAAAAAACTGAGCATTTTGGCGCAAATCGCATGTCGATATCTCTTTTAGTATTCGAGATATCGAACTTCAAAATCTATGGAAACCCATTTTAAAAAAATCATAACTCTTATTCAGAAAGTCGCTATTTAAAAAACTAGGGGTCTAAACTACTCTACATAACAAGCTCTTTCCAGGGGAAAACACCTCTGCCCAAAAAAATTAACTTACAGTTCTTGTTTTTTTTCCCGCCAAAATGTTTCAAAAAATTTTGGGGGGAAAAAAAAAAACAATAACTGTAAGTTAATTTTTTTGGGCAGAGGTGTTTTCCCCTGGAAAGAGCTTGTTATGTAGAGTAGTTTAGACCCCTAGTTTTTTAAATAGCGACTTTCTGAGTAAGAGTTATGATTTTTTTAAAATGGGTTTCCATAGATTTTGAAGTTCGATATCTCGAATACTAAAAGAGATATCGACATTCGGTTTGCGCCAAAATGCTCAGTTTTTTACCCTCTTTTGAATGAGGTATCACAAGATAGGGGTTGCCATTTGAAAAAAAAAGTTAGGGGCGCCCCCCCCCCGGGAGGGGCGACCAAAATTTTGACTCCCCCAATAAGTAGTTTTTATTTATCTAGGATTATTCCCAAAGTTTGGTTTTTTTATCTGCGTAAATAAAGAAATGGCGCAGCCGTTCCGGGACTTACCGGACACCCTGTATATACCTAAACCACGAGAGTTGCGATATTTCAGGTTCTGTTTCTTCAAACCAAATGGTAAGAGGAAGAAGGAAATGAAGAGGTTCAGCTCCAACAGACAAATTGAGATCCAGCACATGCTATTCTCCCCGTCTTACTAAAATAATGGAACGTAAAATGGGTTCATTTTTGCTAATGGGTCTGTTGCATACTTTTGCTACAACAATATAGAACCTTGATTCTTATGTAAAATTCGGCGAAAATAACGATGCGCACATGAAAAACGTCCAAAATCCACTCATTAACTCAAGAAATCACTTCAATTTTAAACAGCCCGCGCTACACTAGACACTGTTTGCACCGGTATACTACTACATAGACGGAACCACCGTGCATAAGTAAACAACATCGTAACAACAAAATTATGGAATTCCCTTCTAAATACATGAACTATTGGCTGTTTTTGCTGTCTGGTCTTATCAAAGGCTACAAAATAATATAAGAAATGTACGCATCTAATCGAAACATTCCAACGTGTGTAAGTTCTGTTCATGTTTACATAAACGAGATGGTTCCATCTATGTAGTTGTAAGTCGGTGATATAGTGTCTAGTGTAGCGCGGGTTGTTTGAAATGGAAGGTATTTTCTGAGTTAATGAGTGGATTTTGAAAGTTTTTAATGTGCGCATCGTTATTTTCGCCGAATTTTACGTTAGAAACAATGAGTTATACCTATTGATGTCGCAAAAGTACGCAACAGACCCATTCCCGCAAGTAGGAAAAATGGATCGAAAACGTAAGGTGTTGTACGCAACCCGGAAAAATTTTGCGTAAAAACTTACATTTTCGACCCATTTTTCCCGTTTCTCAAGTAAGAAAAATGGATCGTAAACGTAAGGTTTCACGCGAGTTTTCCCGGTGGAAACATTTAAGTAAAACGGCCAAATCGGAATCACATTTTCAACGTAAAACGGAATTTTTACGGGATTTTTCACTGCGGTTAAACGGAACTTTTTCGGAAAAATCGCAAAAGAACGAAAACAAACTTCGGGATAACCATAAGTAAACATCAATTACACCTGCTTGTCCCACTTTCTTAAAAAAATAAGAACACTGATGTAAGTTAATGAAAGGTTATTCCGAAAAGTTTTGTTTTTCCGTTCATTTGCGGCTTTACCGGAAAAGTTACGTTTAACCAAAAGTAAACCTTCCATAAAAGTTCCGTTTAAGTAAAAAATATGAATCCAATTAGACCGCTTTTCCCGGGGGGGGGGGACAAGTGTAAAACCTTACGTTTTCGGTCCATTTTGGCTACTTATTGGGTTGTATTTTAACTGAGGCTTCTCTGGGAGAACTTAAATCAGAGAGAAAATCAGGAAAAGATTTCGAGATGGCGCAACTCTCGTCTTATATAAGGACATTACTTGGAAATTACTTGGAAATTACTTGGAAATTACTTGTTACTGAAGCGTGACATGATCTACAGAGACTCAGGGGGTTTCAAAACTCAAATGCGAATATCGGGTTGTGAGTTTTCGGAGTCAAAATTAAACTTGATTTTTCTATGCGTATATATGGTTCCAAAAAATCCTCACCCCATTTGAGATCGAGTCCTCTAAAGTTTTGAATAAGAAAACGTGTAATTTAAATAGTGTCACTTTGTCTCACTCATATCAGCTTCAACAACGGCTGGCTGATATAGAATTTGTCTGAAAATTAGAACACGCTATTTACTGACGCCAGTTCAATGAAACATTGATCCTCAAATTTACCATGTAAGTACAACTTAATTATTAATTCGTTTTACGGAGCAATAGAAAAGTTTGATCAAGCCAAAAAGTGTAATAATATAGTGAGATCACAATTTTAGAAAAATGAAGAATGTAAACGTCTGTTTGTCAGCATTCATTTTGATGAAAATTTGCATACATGACCCAAACTACGAAAGCTAGACAAAATCCATAAAGGCACCATGCAGTCTGCAGAACCCTTAAAATCGTTTCAAGGGGAAATTCTGGTGCGGCTCAGTAAAGTAAATAGGAAATCAAGCAAGTAAACAGTGCCAAATATAATCTAAAAATATATAAAATCAGAATATTTTGCGTTTTACCAAAAACCTTCCTTTCGTTGCGCATGTAACTTACATTAGAAATTACTCATGCAACTCTGCTAGACCTGCTTAGTGCTTTTCTGTAGGTCTCAGTTTGTTTGTTCAAGGTTTTTATTTTTTTACCGAAAAAAAAATACAAAAATACAAAAATTGCCCTTGATAGGGCAAGTGTCTTGAAAAGTAATTACAGACATCAAATGGAGAAAAAAAACTTTCGAAAAGTTTTTTGGTTATTTTTCTCTAGATACCATATGTTTTAAATGAGATATGTTGCGTGAGGTAGGAGAGTTAGCATTTTACTATGGTGGGTGGCAGGAAGATGATTGAAAGCGAATTGACTAGTCTAAACCTCTTCAGTATCAAGCCCGAGTATATATCCGTATCTGTAACTAGATCTACCTCATACAATTTCAGTTTTTTATTCACAATAATTGCGACTCCACATTGTTAATAATAGACAAAATACGGATTAAAATGGGAACTAGGCCAACAATAAATAAGAACTTCCGAGACGTTTCGGTGCACTCACAGCACCATTATCAATCGGAAAAATAAAATAAAAAAAACAAATACTCAGAACGAGGAGCACACTCCACAAAGATGGAAGAGAGACTGATTGACAAAATACCGCAACATCGGTTACATAAACAAAACAGACCAACAAAAACACAGACAGAGCCTCAATCAGTAGTTAATGTTTGGAAAAACTGGAGGTATGCAACACTCAACTTTTTAATAATTGAAAAATTGAGTGCCTTCAATCCATTATGTATGCGAACTCAGCACCACGGTGTAGGAATATTTAACTACCCACTTAATGGAGATGTTGCAAACTTTTCCTACATTCTTATTAATAGTTGATTGTGGGGTAAAACCCTGTAAAAATAACGATTAGCGAACTAAAAAATCACGAAATCCACTTCCAAACTCATAAAATGCTTTCAAGCACGAGACCATAATGGCGGCCGTTGCCGCCGATTATATTGAGCTCCTCTATCTCAATCAGCTCCATTCTCACGATGTGTTCTCGCGACCTGAAACAAGAAGAAGAAGAAGAAGCATACAATTTCTATAAGATTTAGGCGGCAACGGCCGCCAATACGGTCTCGCATTTGTAAGCATTATATAAGTTTGAGAGTGGATTTTGTGATTTTTTAGTACGTTAATTGTTATTTTTACAGGATTTTACCCTAAAATCAACTAATAATAAGCCTGTAGCAAAAGTTTGCGGCAGCTTTATTGCAGCTATAAGAAAGTCGGACTTGACTTGAATTAGCATAACCTCGCTCTTTTGCTCACCAAAAAGTATCGATGACCCTCAAGTCAAGCTCTAGTGTGGCTCAAGCTTGATTTGAAGTTGATGACTGATGCTTATCGGTTGAACTGGGTAGATGTTCCACTTAATCGGACCTCAGCTCGTGAACGGGTTAACCCTTTCAAACCTGAAAATACTTAGTTTTCAAGGACGGATTCATGGCCGTCATAGCTGATCCTGAGCATAATTTTCTCATATAAAACGATATACATACCGTATTTTTATTTTTCCATAAGATTCTATGTTATTCAGGTGTACATTGAAATGTACAACAGGTCTGAAAGGGTTAAGAGAGAAAGACGAGAAATCTACGAGACACGATCTAAAGCAAAAAATAGCGTAGAATTGGCATCGGGGTTTCTGCTCAATTTTTACGCCTAGGTGTATCGAGCGCCATAAATTATCCTCTACTGTACCCTTTCTATTCACCGATTATTTATACATCACAGGCGATTCATCTCTCCTCTAGGCTTTTGAAATCTTTCCTTGCAATCTTGACAATATCCACTCTATATCGTTGAGTACTTTCGTGCTCGTGGCCCTTCAAAATAGAGAATTTATGAAATCGATTAAATCCTGGTTTTGGTCGGTCTGGCTGAAAATTATTCAAGATATATTCCAAATAAACATAATACAAAGAAATAATATATTTACTGATGAAATATATATTTTACATTCGAAAAAGGCAAATACAGCAATCTGATAACTGTTTTATTCCCGTTTGAATGCATGAAAAACAATCAATAAGTAAAGGGGTCATGGCCCCCTCAAGAATCGATTGTTTCTCATACGTTCAAATAGGATGAATTCATGGTTGTCACATTGCTGGATATCCACCCTTGTTTTATTCGATATATTGACCTAGTATGTCGATTTCTCATAATAAATAATAGTATCCAGAAAAAGAAGATGCAAAACTGAATTGTGTCCAGCAAGTGGTAGCATCTGGAAAGTGGCATTGGGTTGGTTATTTTTGAATTTGGAAGCTAAAAAAAAAAAAAAAAAAAATACCTCTGAATTTTTCTGAAAAAATCTTTTTTTACCTTAAAAAACTGTACAATTTAAAAAAGACAGTGAAAAAATTTTGTAAAAAAAAAAAAAAAAAAAAAAAAAAAAAAAAAAAAAAAAAAAAAAACAGTAAAACTTACGTACGTAGAAATATAGTTCCGAGCTTCGTTATTTCTGCTCCTTTTTAGTGTGTCTACTACAGGGCTTAATTTTTACTGTTGGTCTGATGTTGATCGTATGATGCAGGATATATTGCTCTCTAGAAAGCTTTAGCGGTGGGGGTGCGGCTGTTATGTTTTCGGAAATTTACTCTCCGTTCGTTGGATTTTAGAAAATAAGGTAAATTATTGATTTGGTATAAGTAAGTGTTTTAAAAATTGAAATTTTCGGATGGCTTTTTTATTTGCTGATTCTAAATAAATAGATGATTTTTTTTTTTGTAATTTTTAAAATTATTCCATTTTCAAAGTCAGCATTTTGAACATCTTTTACGCGCCAGAACTGTATTAAACCTGTTAGCCAATCCTAATCATCGCATTTATATCCCTCTACTGTTATTTTAGATATCAGAATACCGTCAAGATTGAAGGACCCGTTAAGGAGGTGTGAGAGAGAATCTAGAATTCAGCACAGCAGACTCATGTAGCCTCTGAAAGTATTGGTATAACAAAAAGTACCCAAATGATGCTGTCCGTTCTGCATTTAATAACCATGGGGTAAAGATTCTCGATGTTTTTTGTTTTTTATTTTGTTTTTGCTTTTAATTTTTTTAATTTTTTTTTTTGTCCATTTTTTTCTAAACGAAAGAATGTACATTTAATTTTGTGATATTCGCCCTCTCCTTGTTTTTGATGTGGAGTTCGAAAATTATTCGGAGTTAATTACCCCACCCCTCGACCCCCGACCCCCGCTTACCCACAAAAAAGTTGTCCGATGCACTGCACAGGATGATGGTATATGCTATTAAATACCACCGAGATTTCAGTACGATGGTTTCAAAATAATTCACGACTGAACTTTTCAGATTTTTGAAGAGGCCTTGATGAGAAGGAGTCGTACCAACACAGTTAGTTTCATACTTTCATCCTCATAATTTACGAACTCAATCTAGTTTACCAGCAGACGGTAATACCTACATCTTAAATGAGAGATTAATTAGCGCGAAGGCTGCGCCGAGGATGATGAAAATAGCACAAAACCTGCCGGAAAATTAATTTATAAATATTTAATGAAAAAAAGTGGATGTTTTTAAGGACTCGTGAGCTTCCGAGCTATACCTAGTCGCGTGAGGGATTCAATTTTTTTCCTTGTGAAATCCATGATGTTCGTTGTATAAAACTCAAGAAAAGTTGCGTAAGTATGTGATGAGGGGAAATAAAAGGAATGTGGTGATTCAACCATTTCCTCCCTCTTTTAATTTTTTTTTTTTTTTTTTTTTAACGTCGTCTCTTAATTTTTAATGATGATGATAGCTCATTAAGCGGGAGTAAGAAGGTGAGGAAGCACAGCCCGACGGAGTGATGCAACAAGGAGCCTGGAAAGTGAGATTGAGATGACTCAAGCGAAGTAAGGGCTGTCTATTTAATCTAAGTATCCCAGTATAGTTAGGGCATAGTTTGAAGAAGGGTCTCAAAAATGCACCTGTAGCACGCTTGAGTTTTAATGCGAAAAGCGTGCAAGGTAGGGTGAATAAACCGCGAAGGAAGGAGAGATGGTTCGCATCGGCGCACTATGCTATTGGTCTGAGTTAAAAAAAATAGTGGCCCAATAAATCGGTTAAAAAGTCATCAAAAATCATCGGTTTCGACCATTAAAACTTAACTTAAAACTCCCAGTGATATTTGTAGGTGTAAAGTGTTTTCTGGAATTTAAGTTGATATCGAAAGTTTATATAAAACCTCAATAACTTTCAAATTTCTGGACCAAATCTTTCCAAATTTTTGGCAGTTCATCCTAAGGTAGTGACAAACGTTTCTGCAAAGTTTCGTGAAAATCGATTGATATTTACTAACTTTTCGCGTGCACAAACTGAGAGCGTCGAGCGTCACATACACCCGTACGTACGGACAGCGACGATAGCATAAGGTGCTTTGCTACGCGACAGCACCTAAAAAAGATCAAATGATGAGAAATTAACTCTCTGATTTTGGCCATTTTTGACGACCTAGACCTTAGTGCGGCGCGGCGTAATTTGGGAAAATTTTATTAGCTCATCGGTCACATCAAGAATGTGAAGTGTGCGTTTTTCCTCATTTCCTATCCTAGTTTTTCTAGTTTGATTGATTGCTATCTTTCACAGACACCCCGTACGATAATCTGTAAAAAGTTAGGCGTCTATTTTTGCTTTTTAATTTTTGATTTTTGAGGCCTTGGCCGGAAGTTAAAAAACCTCAGAAGTATGGGTTCTAATTTGGTAACAACTTATTAAAACCCCTAAACCCCGCGGAGATAGAGGCCCTACGTTTAGTCAGCCTGTATAGGTCTGTGAGACTCCCCCCATTGTTTTCGATAAAATCCCGACCTAAACTATTGACGACAATATGATTTTTTAATGTCATCATCTTAATTTTCGCTGGGTTTCACTCAACCATTTATTATACAATCGCAAGTAGCAAAAAAAAATTTTAAAGAGACAAAATTCATTTTTCTCCCCGGGGGTGGGTATTTTATTTTTTGGAAAAAAAACAAATAAAAATAAAAAATAAAAAAAATCCTTTTTTGTCAGTGGAACGAACTTATTTCATGCCGGTGTTCCCCCAAATTTAAATTTAAAATCATTTAATGCAACATCAAATGAGATTTTTTGGGTAGTTTTCCTCACGAAACAGATCTTTGAGTATCCGATACATATCGTATATTTGAACATCCAGATTGTACCCTCCGGAGGGCATAGGTTATAACCCGGAATTTAAGTGCTCCGGATCGAACAGCTTCTCTTTTGGCACAACAAGCATTATTGACAAATCTGACGAGATAGATGCCCTAGTAGCATCGACTTGGGAAAAAAACGATTTTTTTTTTTTTAAAAACACGTGAAATAAATTGTAAAAACTCGTAAAAATTACTGGAAAAAAAATCGTAAAAAAATCGTTGCTCGCACAGAATATGCATTATTTTCCGTAAAATTAACGAGAAATTATCAAAGAATAAGGAAAAAACACGGAAATTATTGGTAAATTAGACGAAAAAAATTTCAGTGGAAAGAAAATGATATTCATTTAACCGATGAAATACGTAAAATTTACGTGGCTTTTACACATACCTTGGTATTTTCTCGTAAATTTAACAAGTTTTTTCCGTAAAATACATGATAAATTGCCTGCAAATTCCTCCCAAAATGAGTAAAAATTCACGTAAATTTTATCCCATCAAAAACCTTTTCAGGTGCAAGCAGACGGCATCAGGTAATTAGGTCTGTCACAAAAAGCCGTTCCAATGCATCCACTCAAAGATATGATATGATGGGAACGGCAAGTCTCCTCCAAGTGGGCATCCAGCAGGGCAACTGTTAATCATTTTTCAAAATCAACACTATCCATCTGCGGCGAATTTAGTGAAGGAAAAACTTTGAGGGATGTATTTCTTTATTTTTTATTTTCAAACGCAAAAACTTGCCGCCGTTCATCGCCTTAAAAAAAAAATAATACTTAATTCATTTTTTTCTTTTTTAAGGCGATGAACGGCGGCAAGTTTTTGCGTTTGAAAATAAAAAATAAAGAAATACATCCCTCAAAGTTTTCCTTCACTAAATTCGCCGCAGATGGATAGTGTTGATTTTGAAAAATGATTAACAGTTGCCCTGCTGGATGCCCACTTGGAGGAGACTTGCCGTTCCCATCATATCATATCTTTGAGTGGATGCATTGGAACGGCTTTTTGTGACAGACCTAATTACCTGATGCCGTCTGCTTGCACCTGAAAAGGTTTTTGATGGGATATACTCTGGTTTTAGCTTGTAGAATTCCAGTTTCTCATTCCACAAATAAAAGCAACAGTTGTCATCCATCAGCTGACAACTTTTACATAGACTCTCGGGTGCTTATTTTACGATAGGGACCACAGTCTCATTTCCCTTTCTTTTCCCTGATCCATATGCTAACCTACTCGCTGGCCGATCCGCCATTGGCTAGTCCGCCGCTGGCCGATCCGCCATTGGCTAGTCCGCCGCTGGCCGATCCGCCATTGGCTAGTCCGCCGCTGGCCGGTCCGCCGCTGGCCGGTCCGCCACTGGCCGGTCCGCCGCTGGCCGATCCGCCACTGGCCGGTCCGCCGCTGGCCGATCCGCCATTGGCTAGTCCGCCGCTGGTCGGTCCTTCACTGGCTAGTCCGCCGCTGGCCGATCCGCCATTGGCTAGTCCGCCGCTGGTCGGTCCGCCGCTGGCCGGTCCGCCACTGGCCGGTCCGCCGCTGGTCGGTCCGTCACTGGCCGGTCCACCGCTGGCCGATCCGCCATTGGCTAGTCCGCCGCTGGCCGATCCGCCACTGACCGGTCCGCCGCTGGCCGATCCGCCGCTGGTCGGTCCGCCACTGGCCGGTCCGCCGCTGGCCGATCCGCCACTGACCGGTCCGCCGCTGGCCGATCCGCCACTGGCCGGTCCGCCGCTGGCCGGTCCGCCGCTGGCCGATCCGCCGTTGGCTAGTCCGCCGCTGGCCGATCCGCCGTTGGCTAGTCCGCCGCTGGTCGGTCCGCCATTGGCTAGTCCGCCGCAAGTCGGTCCGCCGCTGGCCGGTCCGCCACTGGCCAGTCCGCCGCTGGCCGATCCGCCATTGGCTAGTCCGCCGCTGGTCGGTCCGCCACTGACCGGTCCGCCGCTGGCCGATCCGCCATTGGCTAGTCCGCCGCTGGCCGGTCCGCCGCTGGTCGGTCCGCCACTGACCGGTCCGCCGCTGGCCGATCCGCCGTTGGCTAGTCCGCCGCTGGTCGGTCCTTCACTGGCCGGTCCGCCGCTGGCCGATCCGTCACTGACCGGTCCGCCACTGACCGGTCCGCCGCTGGCCGATCCGCCATTGGCTAGTCCGCCACTGACCGGTCCGCCGCTGGCAGATCCGCCACTGGCCGGTCCACCGCTGGCCGATCCGCCATTGGCTAGTCCGCCGGTGGCCGATCCGCCACTGACCGGTCCGCCGCTGGCCGATCCGCCACTGGCCGGTCCGCCGCTGGCCGGTCCGCCACTGGCCGGTCCGCCACTGGCCGGTCCGCCGCTGGCCGGTCCGCCACTGGCCGGTCCGCCACTGGCCGGTCCGCCGCTGGCCGATCCGCCACTGGCCGGTCCGCCGCTGGTCGGTCCGCCACTGGCCGGTCCGCCGCTGGCCGATCCGCCACTGACAGGTCCGCCATTGGCTAGTCCGCCGCTGGCCGGACCGCCGCTGGCCGGTCCGCCGCTGGTCGGTCCGCCACTGACCGGTCCGCCGCTGGCCGATCCGCCATTGGCTAGTCCGCCGCTGGTCGGTCCGCCGCTGGCAGATCCGCCACTGGCCGGTCCACCGCTGGCCGATCCGCCATTGGCTAGTCCGCCGCTGGCCGATCCGCCATTGGCTAGTCCGCCGCTGGCCGATCCGCCATTGGCTAGTCCGCCGCTGGCCGGTCCGCCGCTGGTCGGTCCGCCGCTGGCCGGTCCGCCGCTGGCCGATCCGCCACTAGCCGGTCCGCCGCTGGCCGGTCCGCCATTGGCTAGTCCGCCGCTGGCTGGTCCGCCGCTGGCCGGTCCGCCGCTGGTCGGTCCGCCACTGGTCGGTCCGCCGCTGGCCGATCCGCCACTAGCCGGTCCGCCGCTGGCCGGTCCGCCGCTGGCCGATCCGCCATTGGCTAGTCCGCCGCTGGCCGATCCGCCATTGGCTAGTCCGCCGCTGGCCGATCCGCCATTGGCTAGTCCGCCGCTGGCCGGTCCGCCGCTGGTCGGTCCGCCGCTGGCCGGTCCGCCGCTGGCCGATCCGCCACTAGCCGGTCCGCCGCTGGCCGGTCCGCCGCTGGCCGGTCCGCCATTGGCTAGTCCGCCGCTGGCCGGTCCGCCGCTGGCCGGTCCGCCGCTGGTCGGTCCGCCACTGGCCGGTCCGCCGCTGGCCGATCCGCCACTGACCGGTCCGCCGCTGGCCGATCCGCCACTGACCGGTCCACCGCTGGCCGATCCGCCATTGGCTAGTCCGCCGCTTGTCGGTCCGCCGCTGGCAGATCCGCCATAGCTCAATTCTGTAACTTCAGGAAAAGAATGTTCCTGTCACTACCAGTTCTCATCAAATAAACAGATCAGTTGTAAACTCTACAAGTACATAGCAAAGAACTTTTGTCACTACTTGCTTATGAATAATTATACTAAAATCACAGAATAATACATTGTATAATTCTGTGCTAAAATCACAAAGGTGCTGTAAACACATCAGAAACTACTCTCCCTCCAGTGATCAACAGTATTACGATACTCGGGTGTTGCATTTGCAAGCAATGAAGTGGAAAATGAAGCTCCGCGGTTATGCCCAAATTCGAATACTTTCAGCTTCAGAGCTAGAATAGTTATTAAATAAATGAATATGCAAAAGTACCTAACTGTGAGAGCAAACCAACCTTTACTATACGCGTGCATACAACAAATTAGAAGCACACAAAAAAAATAACTAGAAAAGATGTTATGTACATTTATTTAAAAAGAAGAACTGAGGAGGATAAATTTCGTAATTCACGGCCTCCGTTGTAATTGAAACAATAATCACTTGTATCACTCAGTATTGGTAACAAGTTTATTTCAAAAGTGTCAAAGCAGGGAGAAATGTTTTTGTTTTGAAATGATGTGCAGTTGTTGTTGACTGACGATGAAGCGTCGATTCTCGCGGCGATCTCAAATACTAAAAGGCAGTAGCCAATGAGAGTAGAGTTACCGCGTAGTTTGAAATAGCTGTTATAATGAGAAATTTAGTTTTTTTATCATTTCTCAATAAATATTAGACGGATTGCGTTCAAACAAAAAAAAGGCACGAGCACAGAACACGCTGGTTAAAATAAGACCAAGTTTGATGTGTTTGGTTGCGTAGTTTTTTCGCTACAGGATCATATCAAGGCACGGTTTGGCGGAATGAAATAATTTCTGTAATTATAAGCGTTTACGCACCGCAGACTTGTCAGGTCGTAGAGAGGGTGGTAGTAGGGTGGGGTTACCTGACTTGCCGTCTGCGTCTACCGACGCTTATGATGTGTTTTTTTGACGTGAATTTTATGTTTCTTCTCCTTCCTTCACAGCATTTATCTCGTTTATTTTACCGATACTTTTCGTGTTTTTTCTTAGCCCTTGATTTGTCCTAGTAAATTTAACTCTATATACAGGGTGTCAATTAAAAAAGGAGCCAGGCTTAATATCTCGAAAACGGCTCCGAATTTCGAAAAACGCTGAAACACGTGTTCGATTATTTCGAGGAGGACATCTTTTGAGGGGGTCCTCAATTTGGGGGCCCCCTCTGGGGGGCCCCAGGGGGGTCAAGTCCCATATTTCAAATGGGGACCCCCATTTTTTATTTGATAATTGGAAAGAGGGTAAAATTCTAAGACTTATGACGCAAACCGAAAGTCGATATCGTTTTTCGTGTTCGATATATCGAAGGTCAAAGTTCGATATGGACCCATCTTCAGAAATTCGTAACTTTCCTTTAAATAGTCCAAATTTTAAAAACTTTGAATCTAAAATGCTCTACAGAGCAAGCACTTTTCAGAAAAAAATTCAATTTTAACAGAAATTTAGTCAAAATTTGGTTTTAAAGCCCCCAAACATTTTTAACGTTTTTGGCCCCCACGGGGGGCTATCAGCAAAATTCCGAGAGACGACCCCTATCGAGTGATACATCAATCGAAAAGGTGTAACAAACTGAGCATTTTGGAGCATACCGGAGGTCCATATCGTTTTTCATATTCGAGATATCGAATGTCAAATGTCGATTTACAGAATGCGATATCTCGAATATGAAAAACGATATGGACCTCCGGTTTGCTCCAAAATGCTCAGTTTGTTACGCCTTTTCGATTGATGTATCACTCGATAGGGGTCGTGACTCGAAATTTTTCTGATAGCCCCCGTGGGGGCCAAAAACGTTAAAAATGTTTGGGGGTTTTAAAAAACCAAATTTTGACTAAACTTCTGTTAAAATTGAATTTTTTTCTGAAAAGTGCTTGCTCTGTAGAGCATTTTAGACTCAAAGTTTTTGAAATTTGGACTCTTTAAAGGAAAGTTACGAATATCTGAAGATGGGTCCATATCGAACTTTGACCTTCGATATATCGAACAAGAAAAACGATATCGACTTTCGGTTTGCGCCAAAAATCTTAGAATTTTACCCTCTTTCCGATTATCAAATAAAAAATGGGGGTCCCCATTTGAAATATGGGACTTGACCCCCCGGGGGCCCTCCAGAGGGGGGCCCCGAAATTGAGGACCCCCTCAAAAGATGTCCCCCTTGAAATAATCGAACACGTGTTTCAGCGTTTTTCGAAATTCGGAGCCGTTTTCGAGATATTAAGCCTGGCCCCTTTTTTTAATTGACACCCTGTATAGTCGTACGGGCTCCCTATCCCCCCCCCCCCCACCATCTCACCCCTCCACACTCTCCACTACCCACACCAAATGCACTTTGTTTTTTTATGAAAATGAGTAATATTCGATACTGTTGACCCTTGCACGCAGCGTTGAGAGCAAACTACAACTTCAATAAATATTCACGCGGGGTTGTCAATCCCTATCCATTAAAATTCCCTGCAAAATATAGCTTAAAATTTAATCGTAACCAGGTTCATGGTACTGTGAGAAAGCCCCTGGAATCACTTAGAGCAAACTTAAAGTCTGGGAGCGTAAAAAGATCACAGGTTGCCCCAAATTAAGTATATGACAACGGATACCTCAAATTACCTGAAATTTTGAAATGATAAACAATTAGAGCAGGGCCATTCAGATTATCGGGTTCTGACAAGGAGCGGTGTGTGCTCCCAAATTGCATCAACACACATCGGCGAACGGTTGGTTAGTGCTGAGTTTGACTCGTTGCGAATCAACCGCTCACCGATGAGCTTTGATGCAGTTCAGAAGCAGATACCGCTACTTGTCAGAACCCAATACTGAAAATGGTCATGCTCTAAAGGCTGAAATATCAAAGAAAGAAGAAAAAAAAAACAGTTCAAGTGCAGCTTTTACCCTCCCTTCGCCTTGAAACACATTTACCTTGGAACTGCTACATCTAATAAAACATATTTCAATTCATCATGCCAAGCATGGAGCATTGATGCGGTTTGAATGAGCTTTATGAGATGACTGAGCGGAGCAAGAGAT
Source organism: Trialeurodes vaporariorum (assembly GCA_011764245.1). Lineage (NCBI taxonomy): Eukaryota > Metazoa > Arthropoda > Insecta > Hemiptera > Aleyrodidae > Trialeurodes > Trialeurodes vaporariorum. The sequence goes on along the minus strand of VMOF01000001.1, from coordinate 25,165,045 downwards.
GTCAGCACAATTTATCCCACACAACTTCAAAAAAAAATATTTTATAGTATAATAAGATATTGTAGCAGCACCTAAATATCTTTAAATATTGTTCGGCATTTCAGGTTTACAATTAAAATTTAAACAAACAAGCATGCGGGCACCATGGTAAATGATACTGTTAAATGGAAATACAACTCACCTTGTTTGAACGTCAAGCGGTAATCGGAGAATTAGTTTCATGACACAAGTTTAAACACAACACTATGCACTTTTTTTAGCTTCAGCTAAGACATCTCACCAAACTGTAGTAATTATTTTTGAAGATCATGTGGTATAACAGTTGTCAAGCAATGGCATCAATTTAAATCACAAGAGAACAAGAAATGAGCTGGTAAGAACTCCGAATTAACACGTTTTTCAGCTCTTCAAATTTAACGCACTGATTTGAACAACAAAAAATAGTTGATGCAGGTGGCAGCCTGATCCAGTGAGCTAGATGAATTTGCAATTTGGATTCACAATCTGGCTTCTATCTTCAAATTTCCTCCAGAGCGACGATTCAATTTCTTTCTGTAGCTTCCCTTCTCAAATTGTCGAGAATTCACAAACACGAGTAAATAATTAGAAGGGATTCCGCAGAAAAAATTACATCATGGCTGATTTTTTCTAGTAACCAGTATCTTTCTGAAAGAAATACCAAGAAAAATTACAAATAGCACTTCCATAGAGATTTAGAGCCAAGCAAGGTTACATTATTTTAACTTCATGAAATGGACATTAATTTGCTGGAAAACGGAGTGAAAAATAAGGAGCTTTGAATTGAACGTGTGTGAGTTGCAAAATGTCCTTTTCTGTGATGGAGTTATGTATGAGTGTTTTTAAAAAGGTAGACATATGTATTATTGCTTCCAGCCAAAAACGGATCCTGCAATCTGGCAACCATGTATTAATCTCATTTGAGTGCATGAGAAACAATCGATTAGTGAAAGGACCATGGCCTCCTCACAAATCGATTGTTCCTGAATCGTAAAACCGGGATGAATTTTCCTCTCGTTCAGCTTCAATCGCATGACAAGAAAGTGAGGTTATAAAATTTTTGTTTAAGCAAATGAGAGATGACAATCACAAAGGAATAGTTTAAGCTAGACTTAAAGTGAATCGATTATTCTCTCTAGAGCTAGACACGGCCAGAAAAATCATTAATGACAAGGCTGAAGTCATAACTGCAGTTTGCAGAAATAGAATGCAAGGGAACCTTTGTCCTTGAATCACTGATCAAAGTTGAAAATAAATGGATTCGTCAAAAAGATTCAGACTAATTGTGAGTAGGTACTTACACGAATCCAGTTAAAAATATCGAGGAGTTGGTGAGTTTACCAGGATCGACGATCACAGACAATAATTAGGCACTGAACTTAAGAAAGTCTTACTGAATTAAAGAGCTCCAACTCTCACTGTTGTTCCTAACTGGGGAAATGACCGTTGCGTTGTATTGCACAAGATCCATACATACAGGTCAGTCATTGCGCATCTCCCCCCGCTCAGCCTTGTCAGACTGATGGATGGGGTGAGGAAGGGGATGACGTATCTTTCCCTGCCCCGCCAGCGCGGGCGTTTGAATTCCTGTCTAAGCAATAGACTGTTTTAGTAGAGCGATATATCGTATCGATTGCCGTCCGAGGGCCTCTGGTTCCAAACAAACTCTGGTTCAATGAAATTTTCCCCATAAGCGGATTTTTGAACGGAAATTTAGGGTATTAAATCAAACAATTTATGCGACCTTTTTGCGATTATGAATTCTCCATCCTCGAAAATGCTTAATTTTGTCTGGTTCCACCCGTAAAACTGCCGATATCAACAAGATATTACAGTTTAAACGATGCGTTTGTGGTTTAGAATAGCCCAAAATCCCGCCAATTCCACAACAACAATAATAACATTTGGGTGATTCCAACCTCCAAACGCATCGTTTATCTGTAATATCTTGTTGATTCCGGCAGTTTTACGGGTGGAACCAGACAAAATAAGCATTTTCGAGGACGTAGAATTCATAATTGCAAAAAGGTCGCATAAATTGTTTGATTTAATACCCTAAATTTCCGTTCAAAAACCCGCTTAGGGGGAAAATTTAAATTGAACCAAAGTTTGTTTGGAACCAGAGGCCCTCGGACGGCAATCGATACGATATATCGCTCTACTAAAACAGTCTATGGGGTGAACACTCTCATTTCATAGCTAAAATTTTTATTTTATCGTGCATAAAGTAAAACTTTTAATGTTGGAATACCAATTTTAGAGAATATAGACTTGCTCCAGGCCACTCAAAGTGCTCGATTATTTTTTTTAGTTTTTTTTAGCGATTTTTGAAAATCGAGCTGGATAAGCGGCACACGGTGGCGATTCTGTTCTGCTTCTTTTGGGGCATTTGTAGGTTTTTTTACTTATGTGTAATTTTTTAAACAGAGTGTTGATAGAGCTCGCGAATCGGCTTGAAGTTGCTAGAATTATTAGAAACAGTGAATAAAGTAAGTGATATTTATGATGATCAGAGGACAATTCCAAAAAAAGAAGAAAAGTGAATCGGCTTGAAGTTGCTTGACTTTTCGAAACGTGATTAAAATAAGTGATACCTAAGCATCTAAATGCAATTCTGGTGCATTTGAAAGAACTAGTTATAATGCCAAACCAAGCAAGTGTACCGTGGCCAATTGGCCATACAGCTTTCTTTCAAATCATCGTTAGAAAGGTTTTTTCTCCTCGTTGATCCATTATCAGTTTGTCACAGTTATTTTAAATCGAGCGTGGAGTGTGCAATTCGGCCATCATTCCTCAATTATTTCAGTGTGCTCTTTTGCTACGTTACAAACAATTATTGGTTGAATCTCATGACCATCTTAAAATATTTCCAACGTTTAAACTGTGTGACGCCTCTTGGTGACCTACACAACCAGTGCAACGTTAGAAAGCTTTTTGATGACCATTTTTCTCCTCGCAAAGTATCATCACGAGGATATTCCCAGAATTTCACTAAGTGAGGTAAGAAGGACTGCTCAGTAATTTCAAGGATTGAAGAAGGTAAATACATTGAGACTTGAATCGGGTTTTAAGTTTAAAGGATCTGCCGTAAGGCTATTTTAGCAATAGTGGTGTATCGTCAACTGTGCGACTGGAAGCTACCTTTCGTTTTGCGACAAGTAAACATAGGCCTCTGATCACTGAAACAAAGGACAGCATGGGAGCGTTCTAGAATTCTCCGATCCAATAAACTGGAAAAGTGCATCAGAATTTCCGGGGAGTGTTTATGATAAAGCCGATAATGAAGGTCATCCGTTCTCAGATGAATTTAAGAATGATCACGGGTGCAGCTTGTAATTGCTACAAATGTCTGTTTACATATCAATAATCTCCAAAACACCCATATGAACCTTGGAAATAGGATGTTAACTTCTTTGAGGTTAGTTTTCATCGTCTTTACCAAAGTTCTTACTCCGGTAAAGCCGGTGTACCCCGGGGAAGAGTTCTGATGAACTTCATCGGAGTTCAAGAACGCTCCGATGAACTTCCCGGTGTTATCAGAAACAAAATCGGAGAAGAAAAAAAAAACTTGGTAATTTACCTAAAGCTTTCCCCTTTCAGTCGCACAGTTGACGATACACCACTATTGCTAAAATAGCCTTACGGCAGATCCTTTAAACTTAAAACCCGATTCAAGTCTCAATGCATTTACCTTCTTAAATCCTTGAAATTACTGAGCAGCCTTCTTACCTTACTTAGTGAAATTCTGGGAATATCCTCAAGTGATTACTTTACGAGGAGAAAAATGGTCATCAAAAAGCTTTCTAACTTTTGCGGGGGTTTGTGTAGGTCACCAAGAGGCGTCACACAGTTTAAACGTTGGAAATACTTTAAGATGGTCATGAGATTCAAGCAATAATTTTTTGGGAAAACGTAGCAAAAGAGCACACTGAAATAATTGAGGAATGATGGCCGAATTGCACACTCCACGCTCGATTTAAAATAACTGTGACAAACTGATAATGGATCAACGAGGAGAAAAAACCCTTTTCTAACGATGATTTGAAAGTAAGCTGTATGGCCAATTGGCCACGGTACACTTGCTTGGTTTGGCATTATAACTAGTTCTTTCAAATGCATCAGAATTGCATTTAGATGCTTGGGTATCACTTACTTTAATCACGTTTCGAAAAGTCAAGCAACTTCAAGCCGTTTCACTTTTCTTCTTTTTTTGGAACTTGCCCCTTTGTCATCATAAATATCACTTATTTTATTCACTTTTTCTAAATAATTCTAGCAACTTCAAGCCGATTCGCGAGCTCTATCAACACTCTGTTTACAAAATTACACATAAGTAAAATAACCTACAAATGCACCAAAGAAGCAGAATCGCCACCATGTGCCGCTTATCCAGCTCGATTTTCAAAAATCGCTAAAAAATACAAAAAAAAAATAATCGAGCACTTTGAGTGGCCGGGGCAAGTCTATATTCTCAAAAATTTGGTATTCCAACATTAAAATTTTTTACTTTATGCACGATAAAATCAAAATTTTAGCTATGAAATGAGAGTGTTCAGCCCCATTGCTTAGCACAGGAATTAAAACGCCCGCGCTGGCGGGGCAGCGAACGATACGTCATCCCCTTCCTCCCCCCGCCCCAGCAGCGCCGGCTGCGCAGAACGGACGCGTTTTCGTCCCCCGGAATGACTGACCTGTATTAATGGATCTTGGTATTGCAGAAATGAGTGTGAGTGTGAGTGTAGGCGGGTATAGACTTGACTTTCACGCTATCATCCCCGTGACAAAGACCATGACTCCAAAGATGGCGTAAACGATGCAGTCCACCCCCAAACGCATCAACGGTCTACAGCTTCGAGCGGGACTAGTTTTGAGGTTATGTTTAGTTGTTTTAATCCCGCGCCGCGGATAGGCTTTGTAGCTCTGTGTATTTTGTTTTTTAATTTTCTGCAAAGGTTTCGGAACTAGACATTGAGACGACACTAGTTCTTTTACACTCGCAGTATTTCGAAGTATACTGATATATTTGTGCTTCGTAGTTTCAGTTTTTTTCATTGATCGGATTCCAGAAGTTGAGTCAGTGTGTCCATCCACTGCGTTTGTGCTCGCTGGTACAGTTAGATAGTGCTGACTTCTGCCAAGTCCTTCTAATAAATTCATCGTTTGTGCAAATTCTCTATTTGAAAAAGGAAAATAACAGAAAAAAGTGGAATCAACTTACCGTGGGGTTTATACCAACCCACAATGTTTTGATGTTTCAATCAGTGCGTTAAATTTGAAGAACTTAAAAAAAGTCAATACGGAATTCTTATTAGCTCATTTTTATTCTCTTGTGATTAAAAGTGGTGTCATATCTTCACCCGGTATACCAAACGGGATTTAAAACAATGTAATCCATGCTGTTTTTTAAAGAGATGTCGTCTCAGCTAAGACGGACAAGGGTTGTACATAGTGTTTGTATTTAAAGTTTTGTCGACAAACCAAATTTTAGGATTACTTACCACTCGACGTCCCAAAATTGGTGAGGGTTTTATCTCTTTTAACAAAAAATTAATTTGCCTTTGCATTTGGGTTTTTTTAAATGCCCATTGTTAACCTGAAATGCCCAAACAATTCTAGAATCGTATTGAAAAATCTTCGTCGCTGCCTCAAGCTGATATTTTATAAGTTGGGGGCGAACAGTGTGTTACATCTCAACCTACCGAATTCCCTACAAATTTGAATCCGACTTTTCCCTTTTGAAATAAACAAACTACATGGTGGTGTTCTTTGTTTCCCAATTTTCCGTTGTTTTTTTCCGGAAATTTGCGTAACATACCAATCAATAATTGTACGTAAATTTTACGTAATTATCTCAAGATCAACACGTAAAATTTACAGCTTTTTTTCGTGAAATGTCCGTAAATTTTTCGTAAATTTCATAAGAAAAACACGTAAAAATTTTTAGTTTTTTTTCGTAAAATTTCTATCGATAACTACTGAGGGAATTAACTGAGGGTCCCCACCCCGAATGAGGATTCCCCCTAACTGAGGATCCCCCCTTAACTGAGGGTCTCCCCCTGACAGTGTCTCCCCTGACTGAGTGTCTTCCCTCTAACTGAAGGTCTCCCCCCCCCCGACTACTTTCGAAAATAACCACAAAATTTTAAAGGGGGAGGACCCCCCCCTCCTGGTGGGTATTCCATACCCCCTAGACTTTTCAGTTGGGAAAAATGTCTGATTTGGGGTGAAGGGTCGTAGAGGGGGGGGGGGGTAAAAAAGTCTGAATTGGGGGAAGAGCCGGGGGGGGGATTTTTAATGTCTGATTTTTGGGGGGGGGTCGGATGGTCGGAGGGGGGGATGAAAATGTTTAATTTGGGGGTAACTCGTATATCGACTAGGGAGAGACTGGCACCCCTGGAAGTTTGTGTCATACTTTTCGAAGATTTCACCACGATGTCTCAAGAAATTTTTGGAAATATTTACCAGAAAATTGCGAAACATTTCAATGAATATTTTATACGTCGAAAATCTGAATTAAATGCGTAAAACTTTCGGATTTTCCTTGTAAAATTTATCTATATTTTTACGAAAAATTTTTCGTTTAAAATCATGAGAAAAACACGTAATATTTACAGCCTTTTTTCGTGAAAAGCCATCGGAACTTCATCGGAAATTTTTTCGTAAAAGTCATAAGAAAAAAAACGTAAAATTTTCGGTTTTTTTTCGTAAAATTTCTATCGATAATTTTACGTAAATTTTTCGTAAATGTCATAAGAAAAACACGTAAAATTTTCGGTTTTTTCTCGTAAAATTTCTATCGATAATTTCTCGTAAATTTTACGTAAATATCATAAGAAAAACACGTAAAATTTTCGAGTTTTTCTCGTAAAATTTGTATCGATAATTTTACGTAAATTTTACGTAAATATCTTAAAAAAAACTCGTGAAATTTACGGTTTTTTCTCGAGAAATTTCTGGTATGAGAAAATAACGAGAATTTTACTTTTTTTTTACGAGTTTTTAGCAAAACTTCAGTATTTTACAAAACTTTTACGTTTTTTTTCAAGTTTTTCCCAAGTCAATGCTACTAGGGTGAGGGATGTAACAAATCCTTGCTAGCGGAGAAAATGGAGGATATTGTGAAATTGTAACGCTACATGTACACGATTAAAAGGAGGCCGTCAGGCACGAACTTTTAGCTTTTCTTAGTAATATATCTACATCTTGTATCCTGCGTCGAAGTCCTTCTCCGCAGGAAGATCGAGGGAAAAATTGTGATCCCCGTCATTCTCGCGGTATTTCTCGAGCGACTTGTGTCACCATTAACCCTTTCCAGTGTCCACTTATCAACGGAAAACGTCCCCCACACTATATCCGGCTGATTTGTACAACATTCCAATAAAAAGAGCTAAAAAAATATACAGTTTACGAAATACCCAAAACGAATACTTTCTCACACCATTTTATTATTGGGAAGACCCGCAGACACCTCTTTAACACGGAAAAACATAGTTGGTAAGATTTACCATCATGATGACTGATTTCTGCACCTGCCAAAAAGATGGCAAACTTTACCAGATATTGGGTTGAATAAAACAAGTGTCTAGATCATTCAACCCGTTATATGGTCAAGTTTACCATATTTTTGGCAGGTGCAGAAATCATTCAGCATGATGGTAAAACTTACCAACTATTTTTTTCCGTGAAAACGTAAAATCGCTATGCGATCAGACTCAATGGGGCTCTTGCAAACTTTGCTGTGAGCAAATGAACTGTCCATTCTGATGTAAAAACCAGCAAAAATCACGAAAACCACACTGAGAAAGTTTAAAATTCAGTAATAAACCTACATAACTACATAAATGGCAAGATCGTAATGGCGGTTCGACGCAGGGAGATTCATGGGAGATTCCTATCTAATATGCCACTTCCTCTTTGGAAACACAGAGGTAAATGTCTCAATTTAGATAGGAATCTCCCATGATACCTGCGTCGAATTGCCAAAAAGCTCGATTCCGAGAGTGAATTTCGTGATTTTTTAGTGTACTCATCGTCATTTTTACAGGTTTTTATGCAAGAATCAACTCTTCAATCCCGTGTAGCAAAAGTTCGCAAGAGCCCCATTTGAAGCTTTAAAATGAATGATTTCACACATTTTGAAGTTATCCCGCTGCATTATATTGTTCATCATAATCTTGAGTTTTATTTGTCAAATCATGTTCGAGAAATTTTATGTTTTGATCCACTGTGCGCAGGCAGTGGGGGGGGGGGGGGGGGGGGGGTCAGCCAAGAGGTCCGTCCGCGCGCGGTTATACGCTCTTCCGTTGCGTTGCATGGACAGGAGGAGTTAAAACTTTTGGTAGCTCGTTATTTTCTCGAAACGAGCTCCTTGGATATAAGAATATCGCCATTAGAGGGACACTTGAACTGCTCCTCCGATATGCGTTGGCGTTGGCCGCAACCCCTTTCCACTCGGAGCGATGGTCTCTGAGACCACCCTCATCGCTGCTCTGTGCTGTTCTGTGCTGTGCTGGCCAAAGCTTCACTTTTTGCTCAGTCTGCATATATCCGTCGAAAATGCATCGCTGTTTCTTCCTCCTTCTAGTTTCTTCCTCGTTTAAAACCGCCACCCTATTGATTCCCTTTCCCTCGCTGTCCCTTGAAACTTATGCAAACTGCCGAGGTTAACTTTCAGTTTTGAGTCTTTAATCGGCTACCCTACCCCAGATCGCACCCTCACCTCACATTACTCTGCGGGAAACGCGGGAGAAGAGAATTGGTGAATGGTGATGTGCGCAGACATGATTGCGCAATGCGCACCACCGGATCAATGGGTCTGTTGCATATTTTTGATACAACAATATAGAACCTTGATTCTTGTGTGAAATTCGGCGAAAATAACGATGCGCACATTAAAACATTCAAAATCCACTCATTGACTCAGGAAATTACTTCAATTTCAAACAGCCCGCGCTACACTAGACACTATTAGCACCACCTGAAATATAAGCTGCATTTGCTGTCTGGTCTTTTCGGTTTATCAAAGATTACAAAATAGTATAAAAAATGTACGCATCGAAACGAAACATTCCAATGTTTGTAAGTTCTGTTCATGTTTACATAAACGAGATGGTTCCATCTGTGTAGTTATTATTATAAGTCGGTGATATAGTATCTAGTGAAGCGCGGGTTGTTTGAAATGGAAGGTTAGGCGTATGTCAACGAGCTTTATAGCAGTAGAGGGTCATACATGTTATAATTCCTATCTCAAAATGTGACGATGTGTGTGTGTGTGGGCTATTTGAATCTGATTTGTTTGACTCACTTTTTTTTAACGTTAAATCAAAATCGCGGTTTTAAACGAAAGTACAAGTGTTTAAGAGTGGCTATCTGGACACAGAATTCTAATAAAACTATCCACGTGAGACGATTTTCCTTTTTTCTGTCATGTGCCAGTTTCTTTATCGTGCGCAAGTCCTTCCAGAAGAAACAGTCATATATCAATTTCTGTCTCCCGATAGCCACTTTTAAAGCCTAGCACTTTCGTTTATAACCAATTTCAAATGTATTTGCAACACTTCTTTTTGTTAAAAATTTAAAGGTTAATAAAAGTGAGGCAAACAGTGGCGTCGCGTGCAATTTGGCAACAATTTATTATATCCATTTAAACTCATGTAAAATATCGAATTCAGGGGGTGCACAGTGCACAAGGAAAATTCGATATATTTTATGAGTTTAAATGGAGCATTTGCATTGTTGCCAAATGGCACGCGACGCCACTGAAGGCAAATACACCGAGCCTGAGTGAAAAAAGTCTAAAAGAGATTTCCATCATATGGCTGCCTTCGTGAAGTTTGAGGCGTACGATTTGGCAACGTTCATTTTCTCCCATTTAAACACACTAGAAAGGTCGAAATGCCTGGTCATCGCCGATGACTAGAGCGTTCGACTTTTTTGGTGAATTTAAATGGAAAAAAATAAATTGATGCCATATTTCACGCTTCGCCACTGTGTAGCTCGTTGGCGTACGTAAACTGACTCCCCGGCCAGCGAAACTGACGACTAGCCTATAGAGGTTCCGGGTTTGAATCCCGGTAGAGGTGACAAGATTTGACGATCTCAGATCTATAATAGTCAACTCAAAAGGAAATGGATGTAACTCTTCTGTCTTCCATCTTGGGCCCTAGTTGGCGAGAAAGGACTGCACACTTATTAAACTTTCAGGAAAAATATAACTCCCGCGGCCAAAAAAAATATGTAAATCGGCGAGCTGCCACTTTGAGTATAAATAATGACTTTTTCAATTCACCGAGGATTCCACCGGTTGAGAAAAGATTACACAGTTCAGTTCAGTGTATGATTGTAGTGCACGAAAATACTCACATCTGCAATCTTTTCTCAACCGGAGGAGTCGTCGATTACTTTACAGAACTTGCGAGTATTTTAATGATTTAACGATGATTGAACCGATGCACTATGGTCTGAGATCAGAAAAAAGTGGCCAAAACTCGGTGAAAAAAGGCATCAAAAAATAATCTTTTTCTAGTTTTTAAGCTTACTCTTAAAACCTGTCTATGTCATTTCTAAGTTTAAATTACGTGTTCAAAGTGTTCTCAGTGCATAAAATTGAAGCTGAAAGTTTATTAGTGACAGATTTACGAGAAATTTACTCTCTGACTTTTGGCCAATTTTTGATGATTTCAAACCATAGTGCGATGGAGAAAAGATTACCCAGTTTAGTTCAGATTATGACTGAGGTTACATTCTCGCTTCAAGGATCAAAGTCATCGAGGAATCCTAGGACAAACCTATTAGAGAGTGAGCGAAAAATCGAGACCTTGAAAATGTTAACAAGTTGAATTCGATGAGCCACAAAAAGTTACACCTCGGCAAAAAGGCTGCAGGCGTAAGAAGAACCGAGTTTTTTCTTGGCGCCGTATGAAAGTCAATAGAAAGTGAAAGGGTGATGGTTGGGCGATTTTTTGGAGGGGGAAGGGGGTGAGCGGGTACGGATTCCTGTTGCCGACGAGCGACCCTCGCCCTCGGGCCTCAACAACGCGGCGCGCAGGGCTTCGGCAGTTCGCACCAGGGCTGCCGTTTTGCGTATAATCAATTCTATTTTTCTATTCACCGATGATTCCATCGGTTGAGAAAAGATTACACAGTTCAGTTCAGTGTATGACTGTAATGCACGAAAATACTCTGATCTGTAATCTTTCCTTAATCGGTGGAAACTCCGTTGATTAATTAAAATATCCGTAAGTTTTTTTAATGTCATCGACGACTCCACCGGTTGAGAGAAGATTACGGATGCGAGTATTTTAGTTTATTACAGTCATGCACTGAACTGAACTGTGTAATCTTTGCTCAACCGGTGGAATCATCGGTGAATAGAAAAATAGCATTGATTATACGCAAAACGGCAGCCCTGGTTCGCACGAAAGAATCGAGCGAGAACGCAAATTTGTCTATCGATCGATGCTCCGCCTCCCGTGCATTCTGCCTCACTCGCCCTCCAGTCTCGGCTCGCGTCCGAAACCGAACTTGGAGGACCGCGAAAGGGGGGAAAGGGCACGATTTGAGCACTGACCGAATTATATGCTTTTTATATACTTTCATCCCCTATCTACTCTTACCCAAGCTTCACATATTTAATGGGGAGGAGGGGAGGGGAAAAATCGAGGGAAGGAAAAGGGACACAAAAAACTGCAAATACAGTATGTTCGAAAAGTCGTTAGCACATGGAAAATAAACTTTGGGGTCGTGGGGAATACCCTACGAACACTTTCTGACATCAAATTTCATCTGGGGGACTCCTAGATCCCCCTTTATTAAACTCTGGACAGACCCCCATACTCCCCTTTAATATTCTGGAGGAGACCCACAGAACCTTCTTTAAGGCCTTTAAGGGGGTTTAAATTTTTCAGTAGGTGGTTGCAGAATATACGTTTTGCATATTTTTATTATATAGGGTCCGTTGCAAACTTTTGCTACAGCGATATAGAGTGTGAAAGCTTAAGTAAAATCCCGTGAAAAGTCCAATTGGTGGTATTTAGAAAGTCATAACATTCAGTATTAAACTCACAGGAGGCGTTTAACTGAAACCCAATATGGCGGTCAAATATCGAGCAACTTGCGTGCCTGTGCACGCACCATGAATATCCATCGTTAATAACCTCACAGCATCGGAGGTTATGAGTTTGTTTCCGTTGTGATTGGTTGTGATCGATATTGTGAGGTTGGCCATCTTGGATGTTCATGGTGCTTGCATACAGGTTGGTCGATATTTTACCGCCATCTTGGATTTCAGTTAAATGCCTCTTGTGCAGTTTTTTTATCACGCGATTTTACATGAGGTTGATCACTTTTTAGCGCTTTGTAGCAAAAGTTTGCAACAGATCCATTCGTTTAGCTATTTTTGAAATATATTTGAATTTTTTCGTATGCAATTTTACCTATTGCATTTAACGGAAACCCTTCATCTTCCATTACTTACTTCCAATTTAAAATTCCGAAAATATAAAAAAAAAGCTCCTCTAACCTCTGGGGAATGTAAAAAGCAACTGCTCTGAAAAATTTAAATGCATGCGTGGATCTTTGGTTCAAAAGTTATGCTAGGATACGGGCAGACAGACATCTGGTTCATCGTAATACTTTCTAAATTTCTAACTTTGTTAGTTGTGAGAAAGAAATAAATATACGATACAGTTGACCATACACACACTAGATTGTGGCACCAGCTGGGGATAAAGTGTATGGTAATATACTGTTTTAGTATAGTGATATATATCGAATCGATTGCCGTCATAGGATCTCTGGTTCAAAACAAACTTTGATTTGATGTATTGTACCTTTGGGCGCCCGAAGAAAAAGTTCCAAGGGGGGGCAAAATTGTTGAACCTCAATGGAAGGGCTAGGAGAAACCCCCCCCCCCCCCCCCCAGGGGAAAGAAAGGGGAAAACTTTTATTTTTCATCCAAATGGTGTAAAACTACTAAGCCATAGTAGGTGTATCAGAGAATAGTAATAATTTTGACGAGTTTGATATAATGGATATTGGATAAAGGGACAGCGGACGAAAATGATATTCAGGAAAATGTTTAATTCTACTATTCCTAGCAAACAATGAGTTAAAATTACAAAATACACAAATAATGAAGTTTGTTAACTATTACTCCTTTGATTATGCATTTTCTTTTTTTCTTTTTTATTTTTTTCCGCGAAATGTTGACTTTTTTGAATTCCAGGGGAGGCAAGTGCCCCCTCTTACCCCCCGCTGAAAGGGGCCCATGTATTTTTCCCACAAAGCACATTTTTTGGAAGAAAATTTAGGCTAATAAGTTATGACAATGAATGCGATATTTTTGCGATAGTGAATTCTCCGTCATTGAAAATGTTGATTTTGCTTGATTCCGCGACTAAAACTGCCGAATCAACAAGATGCAACTGATTAAGTGATGCATTTGGTGGTTGGGGCAAATATTATTTTTGTTGTCTTGGAATGGGCGGGAATCTAGCGAGAATTCAAGCAGGCCTCTTTAACGACATAACTGTCCGCGAAAGCACCAAACATCAGTGTTTTTTAGAGCATGAGTGTCATGCTCTATTGAAATCGTTTCTACAAGGTCAATAATGCTTTTCTTATAGGAACGGCATGGTTCGGGGGTCCGCTCGGGGGATCGCTTGGGTTTTCAGTATCGGAACGGGTCCTCGAGGACCGATTGACCCATGTGATTCCCCCAATCCGGTGTCCCCCCAAATTTGTCGCTTTTTTTTTGTGGCGGGAGTTTTTGGCCAAGATTGGGGTTTAAGCTTTTTTGGGGAATGTAATTACGTTACTATTTGGATCAGACTTCAACGAAATTTTCTGTATGAGATATTGGGGTTTTATATCAGAGGATTGTTCCATGTTTCGTGTATTCTGCGATTTAAAATGCATTTAGATGATTTCAAATTTCCAATCCTGTTATTGTTGATGTTTCGGTCCGCTAAAAGAGTTCTTTTGGGGGAACGCGATCGGCGTTGCGTTTTAAGGTGAATCCTCAGCGACCGTAGTAAGATTCTCATCCGCTAGATAACGCCACTGTTCCGCGGTCCAGAAACCATGCTTTTTCCCCCTTTAATCGTTAATTGCGAGAGCTAGAGTTAACTTTTCAAAAATGTAAGAACGTTGCGTTCTAGATCAAATCCAAAGGGAAAATTTTAAGACCATTCCGAGCCATGGACGAAGATATAACTAAGACTGCCGACTTCCTATCTCCGCCCGTTTTAAAAACCTGTTAGGGGGTTTTCGAGCGCGACCGCAGCGCTCCAAGCAGCAGTAAGGTCAACTAAAAGCGAACCGCTGCAGCGGTGGCCGCTCCGGCTCCCTTTCCTCCCCCATGCCTTCCCGCAAATGTATCCGTGTAGGAAATTTGAATCACGATTGAACGAAGGGAACAAATGATCAGCAAATTTAAAAAGGAAGAAAAACCCGCTAAAAGCAAACGTCTGGAGTATTTCTTGAAAGATTCCTGAATTGTCGAAAATGATTAATCAAGGACTGAAATACTATACACCACAGTTAACCTCAAAACGGAATCAAACAAGAAAGAGTACATAGACTTTTGTTTTATTAGTAGAGATCAGGCGACTCTTTTAATTTGCTGATGATTTCTGTTACCTTGTCCAAAGTTGATTCTGGATTTCCCTTGCTTTCGATCTTCCATTGAGATACTGAGTTATCTGATCCTCTTGGGTCGCCGACAACAGTTGACAGCCATGCCATAACAGACCAACTCCAACAACGGTTTTAGCATACACAGCATGTGAGCATGGACACATCGCCAGGATCGCTCACTTGAAAGAGTAGTTCAGCTGACCGCTGCTTGGAGCGCTGGGGTCGAGAGCAAAACAGGACTAACAACAGTCTAGTTATATCTTCGTCCATGGTTTTGCGACGACCTCCCGTCCCCTTTGCCCTCCCCACGAACTACTGCACCTACGCCTACAACAGTTGCTTGCCGCGTTGTGCAGATTGCATAAATGATGTGTGTCCATCTACTTCACCCCAAATTTCACAGCCATCACGGATGCCACGCCCGCCAGGGGTCTTCTACCGGGTTTTATGCGACATGGGTCATCGTGGCTCAGTGTTACATGGTAATCAGCGGCGGATTCGGGAAAGGCACCCCCCCCCCCCCAAACTCACGGTAGCCTTTGCCTTTTTTCAACAGAAAAAATCCCATAAATTCCTCCCTGCAAATTTTAAAATTCATAGGCGTGAAGCCCCCCCCCCCTAAAAGAATTTTCTGGATCCGCCATTGGTAGTAATTTTTTCGGCACACTACGCCGGATTCCCGTGCAAATTCCTACACTTACCTTTTCCCTTATCTGTCAATGGGCGCCCCCCCTAATTCAGAAAATCAAAACTTTACAAAAAAAGAATCGGAACATTCGAAGATCAAATAATAAAGAAAGGAGTAAGAGTTAACAAAATTATTCTTAGTTTACTTTACAATTTTAATTAGGGGGGTAATTTAGGGGGGCAGGGCGGGAAGTACCCCCCCCCCCCCCCTAAGCTGGTGCCCAACCACCCCTTGCCACTATACAGCTCGCCCCCCTTTCAGGATTCCTCTCCCCCCAGATCTAGACCTCCCCCTGATTTTTACCCCACCCCCTCCTGATTCAGACGACATCATCCTTCCCACCCGTCATCTCCCTCGCCGAAAGAAGTTTTAAAATCTACTAGTATGAACGTGTCTACATTGGCAACTACCGTTGGCAACGAGAATTTTGCGAACTTCCTTGAAAATTCAGAAACCTCTGGTCGATAATTACATGATTGAGAAAATTTTTGGCAAGAGTTTTGGTTTTGTTAATTTAAATAGGTTAACTCTTAAATTCATCAGGACAAAGAAATAAAGAAGGAATAGTTTACTCAGCTTTTTACTATTTCTATCATCTGATGCTGTCACTTTATTCATAATATCAAACACGTCAAAAATAGAATTACTTTTGATACAACTACATGCTACAATCACTTACAATTTCTACCATTTGGAAGGATAAATTTATTTTTTTCTATTTTGGGCGGAAGTGGGGGGGGGGGGTTTTTCTAGACTTGCCCCTCTCTAGGTGGTGTCCCCTAGACCTTCCATTGACATTCAAAAAGTTGCCCCTCCGGGCAATTGTTTTGCGGGGGCCCATGTCTTTGTCCATGGTCTCTGAACCAGAAATTGAAAGTTCTTCCGGGCTGTGGTTGCCTTCTTTTCTCATAAATTTAGACACGGCCACCCCGTAAACCCCCCAACAAGTTAAAAAATCCGCAATCCGCACCCTCGACCCGCAGCCACTATCAAAAGTAAATTGCCGGTTGACTTGCAGGTACTCTCCTCCTCCCCCCCAAATTAGATTAGACACAAATATAAAAAAAAAAAAAAAAAAAAAAAAAAAAAGTGAAAAATAGAATGTATGCCCCAGCAAAGGGGCCCCCTCCACAGTTTTTTCCCAAAAGAGGAGCGACCCCCCTTTCCAGCGTAACTCCGAAAAAATAATTCCAACTGGGGTCCAAGTAACTCAAGTAAGGTCTCAAAAAGAAATCAGATGGATCCAAATTTTAACGGCGAGTACCGGTAAGCTTACTCTTTTGATCGGTCCAAAACCCAATTGCGATACATCGATTTACTCTCGAGATATCGATTTTTCAAAGGCGCGCGGTATAGGGTCAGAAATCTAAGATTCTCTAAAATCCGCGAATTTCGACTCTCATGGACCTAGCATGCGCCGTGAGAAGTCATATGTGAGTTTTTTGAGTTCACATGAAGTTCATTAAGGGCCCTGACAAATGTCGGGCCGATAAAGTCTATATCGGGGGGGGGGGGGCGTGGCCCCAACTCCAGCGTAAGTCTCACGTACAATGTCTAACTGCGGCCGCGGGAGGTCCCATAAGATCCGTTTAAAAACTTGGATGGATCTGAATTTTTTTCAAGAATTATCTAAAAGCTGAAGCTACCGCCCAATCCAAACCGCAGTGCGCAATCCATCGATTCGTTCTCGAGATATCGATTTTTCAAAGGCGTGCGGTCTTGTCAGATCGACCTTAGAGGGGCGCTGGAGGCTGGAAAAAGGCGAATTTCGTCTCTCACGAACCAGGCGTGTGCCGTATTATATCGGTTCCGCTTTTTTTCGGGTCCCAATGATGTCCCGAGAGGGCCCAATGCAGTTTCGACCCAAAAAAATATCATCTTAGGGGGACTTTTTAAAAAATATCAAACTACTCCCCGTTTCAGCGTAACTCTGACAAGAAATGTCTAACTGCGGCCGCGAGAGGTCCTGTAAGGTCATTAAATAAACTCGGATGGATCTGAAATTTTCGAGGTTGTCAGTCACAAGCAAGCGCTTTCGACCGGTGCAAACCGAATTGCAATACATCGATTCACTATCGAGATATCGATTTTTCAAAGGCGCACGGTCTTGTCAGATCGAACATTGAAATAAGCTGTGGATACTCTGTATCCGCGAATTTCGTCTCTCATGGACCGTTTAAGCTCCCTTAAAAATCGAATGAGCTTTTTTCAAATTCACATTACGTTCCTTAAGGGCCTTGATGAGTGTCGGATGACATTTGATCAATATTAACATTCATTTTTTAATCTGAGACAAAAAGAGCTGAAACCATAAAGACGAAGAATTTCCATCGTGATGACTTTGGTTCAAGCGAGGAAAATTCTATAGAAGTCCCAAATAACTAGACTAGACTTTCCGGCTTGCTAGGATTGGTATTAAGAATTTCCTTCCTGATGACTTTGGTTCAGGCGAGAGAAATCTAAAAAAGTCCCAAATAACTAAACTAGACTTTGCGGCTTGCTAGGATTGGTATTGCGTCATCCGATTTTAAAGGAACTATCACTATCGAAATCGATTTTCAAAACCACAGTATTCACCTCGCCTCGTGAACAACTGTTTCAACACGCTAAAGGTAAATTTTCATTCCCACTTTGACCTATCAAGTTATTTTTACAGCGATCACTGTTATACAAACACAAATGCAGCGTTGCGATTGACTTTGTCGCAGTTTTGTACTATCAATATGGAACTCCACACTTACAATGATTTACGGCCGACACTCATGCTCTCTTTGCTAACACTGTTCCAGTGTTGCAAGTTCCAACTTGTTTTAAACTAAATTTCAATGGATTTCAATGAATTTTCTTGTTACATACATTAATAGTGTGCTAATCAATAGTATGTGGGACGCTGATTTCAAAAATGATATAATTTTCTACATAACTCGTCCCGATTTTACGCATATTCTACTTTTCAAAAATGTTCCTGATAAAGTTTAAATAGTGGAAAATCTAGAATATTTCGATAAAAACTAAGGCCATATTCGAACTCGGCAAGTCAATTATCATTGATATTCATTTCATCTACGTGAAAAAAGGTCCAATTATAAGAAAAAAGCCCATGTTTGTGTCTAAGGACCCTTATTTTGTATTCATTTGGGGCGGACACCTATGTCATTAAAGCGTAAAAATCCGAGAATTCGGGTGATTCCAGCCTCCAAATGCATCGTTTAATCTGCAATATCTTGTTCTTTTCAGCAGTTTTAGACGTGAAACTACTGGCACGATTAAGTGTCTTCGAGGACGTAGGATTTATAACCACAAAAAGGCCACATTAAATGTTTGGTTTAAAAGCCTACTCGTATACATTTCTGCGCTGATGCGGAAAATTCATCAAGTCAGAGTTTGTTTGGAACCAAAGGTCCTCGGTCGGCAATCAACACGATATTCATCGCTCTAGCAAATGGGTCTGTTGCACACTTCGGCTACAGCGTTTTAAAGTATCAATCCTATGTAAAAAGCCGAGAAAATAACAATGGCAGCATCAGAAAACACTAAAATTCAGTAATAAATTCTCAAATGCGAAAAACACTAGACACTATTCACCCTGTATCTTTCCACTACGTGCACGATATTTCGCGAAATTAGCGCGGCACATTCAAATAATCACGGCCGACTGTCATCACAGCTGACTTCATAAACAAATAAACAGTAAACACTGAGGTGTGTCTGCTCGAATTCTTACGTTTCAATATCCTCAATTCCTCACAAAAGGTTGTGAAAGGTACGGAAACCGATATTTGTGACGAAAACTTTATCAAAATGAAACAATAACACACAGGAGTACAAGCATGCATGATGATCGAAGTTGGAACTCCTGTGTGTTATTGTTTCATTTGATAAGTTTTCGACACAAATATCAGTTTCCGTACCTTTCACAACCTTTTGTGAGGAATTGAGGATATTGAAACGTAAGAATATGAACAGATGCCGTCAGTGTTTACTGTTATTTGTTTATGAAGTCAGCTGTGATGACAGTCAGCCGTGATTATTGAATGTGCCGCGCTAATTTCGCGAAATATCGTGCACGTAGTGGAAAGATACAGGGGTGAATAGTGTCTAGTGTGTTTCGCAATTTGTCAGTTATTACTGAATTTTAGTGTTTCCTGATGCTGCCATATTGTTATTTTCTCGGCTTTTTACATTGGAAATGATACTTTAAAACGCTGTAGCCGAAGTGTGGCACAGACCCATTGTTTACGATCATAAATTTGCATTCGAAAATGTGGATCTAATTTCTTTTGGGTGCCTGCAAGTGAGTGAGATAATACGAAGATTTGTTTGAATCCATGTTTGCCCATATTTCATCACTAAATTAGTCTATACTAAATTGCGTTTCCAAAATCAGTCCATCCCATGACTTTAATGGTGCTCTCTTTTTTTCACCGCGTTCTCGGCGCGGCGCCGAATACCGAGCGGCAACGCGGGCGGGTCTCAGCTGTCCCCACCTCCTCTTATGCCACCCCCGCCCCCGTCACTCCACCAAGCACCTATTCTGCAAAACCCTCTCTCATCATATGTAGCTAGTGTTATCGTCCTGGTACTCTTTTTCACCACCCCCGCCGCCCCTTTCAGCACACCGCTCATGTCCGTTCAGCTATCGCCGCGCTATCCGATTTCCTCTGCTCTCTCCCCCCCCCCCCCACCCCCACCCACCCCCCCCCCCCCACACCCCCCCCCACCCCCCCCCCCCCCACCCCCCCCCACCCCCACCCCCCCCCCCACCCCCACGGACCAGCCTGCACCATCACGCCGCGGCCCGCGAACTCCAGTTTTGCGTTCTGTTGCCATCAAATCGTATTATACTTCTGCATCCACTGGGTAACAGCCTTCGTGTCTTTTTGTCCGTATCAATTTACGGCGGGGCTACGTTATGCTCACTGATTTAATAATTCCCATCTGCTGCTGTTCTTTCTTCCTCTCTCTCTTTCTACTCTCTCTCTCCTCTCTCTCTTTCACACACACACACACACACACACACACACACACACTCACACACACACTCACACACACACACACTCACACTCACACACACACACACTCCTCTCTTTCTCTCTCTCTTCCTCTCTCTCTTTCTGTCTCTCTCTCTCTCTCTCTCTCTCTCTCTCTCTCTCTCTCTCTCTCTCTCTCTCTCTCTCTCTTCTCACACACACACACTCTCCTCTCTTTCTCTCTATATCTCTCTTCTATCTCTCTTTCTCTCCTCTCTCTCTCTCTCTCTCACACACACACACGCACACACTCCTCTCTTTCTCTCTCTCTCTCTCTCCCCATCTCTCTCTTTCTGTCTCTCCCTGTCTCTGTCTGTTTCTCTCTCTCTCTCTCTCTCTCTCTCTCTCTCTCTCTCTCTTTCTCTCCTATCCTTTCTCTCTCTCCCCTCTCTCTCTCAATCCTATCTCTCTCTCTCTCTACTCCCCCTCTTCACCGCCTACTCTAATTCTTCGCAGCCATCTCTCCACAATTTTCTCTTTATCTTGCCCCTCCCCCCGCCATTTTTCCCTCTCGTTCCACTTGGGTTTCGACCTTCGCTCATT
Organism: Trialeurodes vaporariorum; assembly: GCA_011764245.1. Classification (NCBI taxonomy): domain Eukaryota; kingdom Metazoa; phylum Arthropoda; class Insecta; order Hemiptera; family Aleyrodidae; genus Trialeurodes; species Trialeurodes vaporariorum. The sequence goes on along the minus strand of VMOF01000001.1, from coordinate 25,144,129 downwards.
TGAAGTTAGCCCCGGCGTACTATTAATTAACGTAGTATCCAGTTTTGAAAGAAGAAAAAAGTGGGGTTTTAATTGAAATACGAAGTAGATATATGTATTTTAATTACCATCACAATAACAAGTGATTGGACTCCAATCGAAGATATTTTTAACGATGTTGATCCGAAAATGTACAGGTGACCTACACGCTTTTTCAGCACAAGTCTGGTTCACATATGGTGTGTTATCAGTCAGAACACAAATAGCAAGCCAGGTTTGCGGCTGTGTGCGTTTAAATCCTGGTAAAATCTAGGCGCACACCTTTAATTTTTTTTATGTGATAAATTCCTGCAGTTTTTAACACGTCCGTAACTTATCATTCATTAGTAGTATTGAGAAGCTGGCGTGTCCGTGGCAATGTTGCAAAAAGATGTATAAGCTTGTTTTTTTTTCATAATCGATCAAGATTAGTCCTACTTTCACGATTCTCTCGAAAAATATATAATATTAATGGTGCACGGAGAAAATTTGCTGCAAATTGAAGAGCAAGTGACCAACAGATAGTTATTTTTAACATTACAATATATGGAACAGAATCACCTTTTTGCAACAAAGGAATGGTCTAACGTCCCCTCGTTATAACAAATAATTTAAATATCACTGAAAAAAAAGTTCTGGCTCTACCGAATACATGCTTCGGGAAGCTGAAGGAGGCATATCCGAAGCAAAGTTCTGTGACTAGCGGGCTTTCCGTCGGTAGTAGCGAGCCACATGCTCTAGTAGTCCCGAACCTCTTGCTTCGGCATTGCGATGTAGGCGGGCAGCACGTGCAATGACATACAATTAGCAGGACCTGTCGCCATCTTTTCTCTGTTAAGTATCGGAGTAGAACGGGTTCACTCTTGAAATCAATTGACTCTGAGAATTTGTCATCGGCGATCTCTGAAAGAACGCTACGTTACAATTTAGGAGCATATTCACAGAGTTTGCTCAATTAACTAAGCGCGTCGTAAAGGGTGTGCGCCTCGGAGCGCTACCCTTATATACGCAGTAAGCAGGCCTCGTATTCCACAAGCACTGAGCACCGCAGTGGTAACGCACTGGACCCGGAATGATACATCCCCGGTTCGATCCTGGGTAGCGGCACGCTCTTCTTTCACTCTTCTTTATATACATTCCGAAGCACGTGCTTATGTACTACCGAGCTTTGCTCCGCGAAGCTATCTGAATCAGCACGTGCTTCGGCTCTACCGGAGCAATAGGTGTACTACCGGAGCACAGTTCTTTCAGTGATACGCTTACATAAAACGCTTAAAATACGCTATTTTCATCACTTTTAATGCTAATTTGCTTTTGAACTATGTATTTTATCCTTGTTTGCAGCACCCTTAATCAGTTGCGGCTCGTGCAATGTGCCAATAGGGGATCCTTGCCATTTAAACCTATATAAAATAATCGATATTTAAGAACTGATCCCCTAGAAATCGATACTTTTTCAAAGGTTTAAATGGGAAAAACAAATGGTTGTTTCATTGCACGAGCCACGAGCCACCACTGCCCTTCATAACTCGCGTCTAGGACCGGGTAACTTCATCTGTGCCTGTATATTTGTCAGGGTAAGAAACATAAAATTTAGATCAAATGTATACCAAATTTAAACTTCCGTAACATATATATACCACATATCGATAAGATGTCTCGCAGAGGCATTCAATGTTGCATCCAGAACTTTATCTCTGCTTTGTCCGTGCTAATTTGAACGCATGTATGAGGAAAAGATTAGCGGGATGGGTTATCTCGTGATTTTTATGATGTCTACTTCTTTTCTTTTCCAACATGTGCCTTTCAAAAGGCAACGATAAGCGAGAGAAAAGCAAATTCCTGAATTCACGTGACGCTGCATGTGCGTCGAGGGGTAAGAATAACGATAGGCTTAAAAATAAGAATATATTGAAATTTCAAAAGGATAAAAAAAAAAAAAAAAAAAAAAAAAAAAAAAAAAAAAATTATAGATAAGGTCGTCTAACGTAATTTTATTCATCGGATATGCGCGTGTATCCCTCTAAAACAGGAAGTAAAACATAAATATAGCCCTTTTTTATACCCTCTCCGTCTTTTTGAAAAACAATCAATATATTATCATTTATGTGTGCCACATTCTTCCTTCATGTATGTTCGAAAATATAGATCGCGCTAATATTCCAGGGGTGAACACTCACAGAAAAAAAGAAGAAGACAAATGTTGTGAGTGAAAGACACGCCTATATTATATTCCTTCTCCCTACCAATCGCCTATAGAGCTGCCGTTTTGCGTATAATCAATGGGCATTTTCAAAGCACCGACGATTCCACCGGTTAAGAAAAGATTACACAGTTCGGTTCAGTAAACGACTGTACTGCAAGAAAATACTATGAGCTGTAATTTTTCTCAATCGATGCAATCGCCGTTAAATTATTAAAATATCCGCAAGTTTTTTTTTTTTGAATCACCGACGACTCCACCAGTTGAGAAAAGATTACAGATCCAAGTATTTTCATACATTACTGTCATACACTGAACCGTATGACTAACCGTATTCTTCAATTCACCGATGATTCCACCGGTTGAGAAAAAATTACATCCAGATCAGTTCAGTGCATGACCGTAATGCACAAAAATACTCGCATCTTCAATCAGTGGAGTTGTCAACGACTTTAAAAAACTTGCAAATATTTTGATTAATTTAACAGCGTTTCCACCCGCGATTGAGAAAATATTACTGATCAGATTATTTTCTTACATTCCAGTCATACACTGAACTGAAATGTGTAATCTTTCCTCAATCGGTGGAGTCATCGGTGAATTGAGAAATGTCATTGATGATAAGCAAAACGGTAGCACTGATCTCCTGTACCCGATGGTTGGGTACGACCATCATTCCAGTCGTCACTAACCCACCCCCTCCAACCCACCCCCTCCAACCCACCCTTCCAACCCACCCCCTCCAACCCACCCCTCCGTCCTCCACCACAATTTCCTTCCTTTTACTAAGGAGAGAAAAAAAAAAACTCTAAACCACGCGTTATGAGTGTTAAAACTTTATGGAAAAAAAAGGAGCGAATATCCAGTTGATGTCAGCATCTCCTTTTGCAGTCTGGGACGCACGGATCATTCGAAAAGCATTATACCCAACCCACCCCCCACCCCCTCCGGAAACTTTCTCGGGTTTCCTTCCCTTTGACGACCGTATTATGCATGCACGAGCCACGGCCTCGATGGCAAGGTTGGAGCGGTGGTTCGGAATGATTATTTAAAATTTACCTAAAAACAATATTTTCAAAAGAGGGGTTGGAAAGGGAGGGAGAAAAAAATACAAAATAGAATCTTTATAGCTTCGCTTTGGATATAAATGTGCGGGTGTTCTCATGGAACGACGTTGCGGGGGGAGAAAAGTTCAGGCACCGACTGTCTACAATAATATACATACTATGTATGGATGTGGGTATCTGTACATAAATATATATATATTGTGTGTGTGTGGTGTGTGTGTGTGTGTGTGTGTATAAGTAAACTATGAATACAGGTTGGGAATAAAAATATAGGTGTTGTTCGGGGTGATGGGAGTTGGGTCGTAAGTGCAGGGCGGCGCACTGTGAGATACGATTTGTATTCAGTCGGGGACAAACAAAATGTCTCTTGGGGGTTAACTACCCAAAATACGTATCTCAATGGACAAAGGGATGATACAAAGAGAGACAAATAATCGAAGGTTCCTCAAATGCTGGATTAAATAGGTTACCTCTAATGCCTAAATTCATTGCTCCATATAAGTTCGTTTCGGGTAATCTACACGGAAAAAAAAAGTTGGCCAGACTTACTATCATGATGACTGATTTTGGAACGAAAAGGGAAAAAGATGGTAAACTATACCAGGTATTGGGATGAATGAACTAGACAGTAGACACTATGTAAATTAAACTTGAGTTCAGGCATACCTAACCCAATATATCTGACATAGTTTACCATCTTTTTGGCGGGTGACAAAATCAGTCATCATGATGGTAAGTCAGGGCCAACTATTTATTTCCGTGTACCTCCGATAATCGTCCGACACTCGTTTTATCCCTGACTAAACAAATTTGACAAAAATCATGTTTGAGAATATAAATTATTGTGGTAGCCTTAGATTTTGACTTGGAAAGATAGGTCACCTAGGCAATGCACAAGTTCATTGAGATACGTATTTCGTGTGGTTAACCCCCAGCACTCACCCAGCAGACATTTTGTTTGTCCCCGACTGTACACAAATCGTATCTCACAGTGCGCCGCTCTGCACTTACGACCAAACTCTCATCACCACGAACAACACATTTATTTTTACTTTTATTAAAATTCTGTGTCCAGATAGCCGCTCTAAAATGCTTGCACTTTCGTTTAAAATCAATTCCCATATTGATTTAATTAAAAGTTTTGATTTAAGGTTAAAAAAGTGATGCCAAACAAACGAGAATCGAATCGTTCTTACTGTTATACTTTTTCATAGAACGTATTTCAAAGTATAAACCCTCTATTGCTAAAGCTAGTTGGGTATTACAGCGGGACCGGTCGAACTAAAAAAAAAAAAAAAAAAAAAAAAAAAAAAAAAAAAAAAAAAAAATTGTTAAATTAACATCTTGGATGTTAACAAAATGTGCGACAACCCCTGATATGCTAAATTTATAAACCTAAGACGTGGAAAAAAACCGTCCGGACAGTATTTCTACGTCTTCGGGTGTCAATTCAGCATTTCTCTGATGGTTGAACCTTTCGGGATGTGAATTCAACAACTTCTTTTTTTCAGTGTGCTAGCGGAGACAAAGATACCAAGCCAGAGTAGGTATAATGTGCAACGCACGTAAAACATGTGTTGAGTGGTTTACTGCACGGAGAAAAAGCTTTGGGTAGGAGAACCAAAGTCTGCGGTGATTATATAGTTGCTGAGGCGTCTTTGGGCAGGGGGACTAAAATCTTTGGACAAAGCAACCAAAGTCTTTGGAAGTTGGTCTCCCTCGCCCAAAGACTTTGGTTGCTCTGTCCAAAGATTTTAGACCCCATGCCCAAAGACGCCTCAGCAACTATAATTCTGCCCAAAGCTTTTCTCAGTGTGTGTAATGCGTATTGCATACCCTGGCTAGGTATCTTGGGTAGGCCCCCGCTAATACCGCTACTTCATATCCACAGATATGCTTGATTCTCTTTGCACTGTGCGATGAAGGTAGCGGAAAGAAATTCCGGATTCCGGCCGGGAAATACGATTCAATAAAAGAAATGTGTGGCGGGGCGATAAATCCATTTTATACAGTTAAAGCTCGGGCTAGCACGTTTAGTAATTTACAGCCGTATAAAAGCCAAGCTCCGCTATATATGCGATGCGGTGTGATTCGCGGGGCGCCACCGCTCGCCTCCGACGAGTGGCGGTAAGAGGAACGGAGGGCCGGAAAGGGGTCGAGAGAGCGGCGCGGCGGCATCCAACAACCTCCTCCCCCCCCCCCCCCCCCCCTATGGACCCGGCCGGAGACCGAGTTGCTGTTCGTCATTCTCCAGATCGGGGCATCGACGAAAGGTGGCTGCGTAACTGAAAAAAAAAAAAAATCTTAGCGAATAATATTTGTGAGTGCGGACGTAAGAATGTAAAGCTGATGACTTGGAGGGCGGTGGAGGGGGCATTGGGGGTGGAGGGGGTGGATGGGGGGTGGAGGGGTCGTGTGCGTTCCACCTTGCGTGTGTATCGCGGGAAGAAAGAAAAATAAACTGTAGGGAATACTCCACAAACACTCGCTTAATTACTTAAAATTTAATCTTGGGGGACCCCCAGAACCCCTTCATTACTCTGATGGAAACCCCCAGACCGCCTTTACAAGGTTCATTTTACAGTAGGCTGGCAGTAGAATGTTTTGCAAAGTTTCATAGAAATTCAAGCAACTTTTTTTGAAATATTTTAATTTTTCCCTATTTAATTCTCCCCATTTTCTCATTGATTCTAACGGAAACCTTTTATCCCCCAATACTTGCTTACAATTTAAAATTTCGAAAAAAAAAAAACAAAACAAAAACATCCTCCAGGGAGTGTTAAAAGCAATTTCTCCCCAAAATTTGGATGGATATAGACATGGGCGGAGCCAGCAATTTTGGCAACTGTGGATTCTATCCATTTGATTGTATGAGAAACAATCGATTCTTAAGGGGGCCATGACCCAATTTCAAATCGATTGTTTCTAATAAATTCAAATGGGAAGAATCCACAGATGCTTAATTGCTGGCTCCGCCCATGGATATGGATCCTTGGTTAAAAAGTAATGCTGGGATACAGACAGGCAGACATCTGCACCATCCAGTAGCGGAACTAGAAATCATTCTATCTCTCTTTTTACTCATCCGAATGTACAGGTAGAAAAAGGATAGGAAGAGGGGATTGATCCCCCTTTCCTATCCTTTTCTAACTTACACATTTCATGGACAAAGTGAGAGAAAGGTAATTTTAGTTACTCCACTGGCAACATCGTAATACTTTCTCAATTTCTAACTTTATTTCTTGTGAGAAAGGAAAAAAAATCGTACGAAAATAGACTGATTTATTTTAATTTGATGTCGAGGATGTGATAGTGTATACACTATGGACTAAGACGCAAGTGAGCGGAAGATGCGTTCGTTTCGGAATGGGTCACTAGCGCAGGGTGTGGGTGTTGGTGGGGGGATGAGGGGCGAGCGAGGTTGGGAAAGGGGTGAGAAAACTGTAGTAGTATAAGAACCCGCACCGTTGAGCTGCTTTAGAGCGTAGTATTGGATGTATTCCACGAAGCGCTTCGTGCAAATATTCGCGCGTGCATCTCGCGCTATGCGCTGTGACGAAAAAAAGGGTTGCCAGTTCGAAAGCGCATCCTCCGGCAAGATTGACTGTTTCATAATACAAAAGACCTGTTTAGTTGGCGGGTGGACCGAAAAATGGCTTTTTCGGAAATCGGATTGCCTCTCCTAGGCGAGTCCTTCTGCGAGTTATGAAAGTGTGTGAAATTTCAGCCCAAAATAATGACCCCTTGAGGTTCCGAAATAGCCCCAAAGTTTCGAATTTTTCGAAAAATTCACGTTTTTTCCGAGAAAAAAAAAATTCTACAACCTATAATATCAAAATTTTGTTGATGCTCTAGCAAAAATATGTTTTAAAAACGTGCTATAAAAATCTAAGCCATATCCGTCAAGTTCTTGAGGTTCCGCAAAGCTAATTTTCTCAAGTAGCTAAAATAATTTCAAGGCGGGAACTTATGGAATAACCTCATATTTATGAAGGCTCAAAATCAGATCATGGCGGTAATACATGATTATTTCCTTAAAACATATGTGTACATTAAGTGTTAAGTATTATGCAAAGTATATACGTTTTTCACATTCATCAGTATTCTTCTTTTTGAAGAAAATGAGTGTGATTAATGTTTACTACCGAAGTTGTTTCTGTTTCTTTGCGGCTCTACCAGAAAAGTTCCGTTTTACCGAAGATAACCGTCCGTAAAAGTTCCGGTTACGTAAAAAAATATGATTCCAATTTTGATCGTTTTCCCGGCGAAAAGTCTTGTGTGAAACCTTGCGTTTTCGGTCCATTTTTGTTAAAGCTTGTCCCAGAAAAGATTGGATTTGACAATTCTATGGTTTTCATGAAAACGTCAGCTTTCCATCCTCAGACAGAGCAACCTAATTAGTTAAGGAGCAGTAAGAAGCTAATGTTTTCATTCAAACAACTGTTGTCGCAAGTCCAATCTTTCTTGGGACAGCTTATACTTGGGTAGAGAATCGGTCTTGATACTTTTGAGACATCCTTTGCAACATCATGTATTAACTCACGACTCATAGGGACTAATTTTGTTGAGTCCTAGAAAATAAATTCAGCCACCGCAGGTGATGGGCTAATGATGAATTCGTGGTCTCATTTGATCGAATGATCGACAGGAGCAGTGGCGTACCGGAGGCCCCCGCTGCTCCCGCGGCGCGGGGGGGGGGGCGACCCAAGAGGCCCCCAATTAAGGCCCCATGAATACATCTGACCGTGTATTTGACAAAATAGAACATTTGGAAGAATGAAGATAAAGATGGACTAGGAAATAAATAAGTGTAATATTAAAGTAAAAACAGCTGCTTTGTTCCTCCGTTAAATGTGGTAAATTGGCGATGCATTTTCTGTGCTATTTAATGGATATTATAAGGCTGTCAGAACAACAATTCAGCTCTTTTATTTCTTGGGAGAGAAATGGAATTTTACAGCTAAACTGCGTGAAAAAACATCTCGAGAGCACTCAATTTCCAAAAAATTTCAGGGGAGGATCCCCGAGCCCCCTCTAGATGGGGGGGATGTCTTTATAGACCATCCATTCACTGTGTAAAAATATACGGGGCCCCCGACTGAAGGTTCGCGGGGGGGCCCCCAAAGTTTCCGGTACGCCACTGGACAGGATGAACAAAAATAGACAAAAACAAGAGAAAGATAAACATACTTCAGAAACATGGCAACAAGGGCGCATTCTCTAACTGCAAGCAGGTGCTCTTGGTGTCGGGAAATCATTTTCTTGGTATACGCGGTGAATATCGCGGCCCGCGCGAGTGGTTCGCTTATTCATGTAGATTCAAGACACCACGTGCACATCTACAGACGAAGAGAGCGGAGAGAGCATCACCTTCACATTTTTATTTGATTCTCTCGATCCAGATTTTATCTCTCTCTTAAACCCCCCCCCACCCTTCCATCCTTTCTTCCCTTCAGATTTCAGTCAGATTATCGTGGAGTCTCTTCATAGTCAATACGTTTCCAGTACTGTAAGAATGTTACCGAAAGAAGGGACCTGCTGCAAACAAATGAAACGAGATGCATATTGATGCATCGTGAATCGGAAACAGATAATCATCAAAACTCCACTGACTCATCAAATTTATCGGCAAACTGCCAATGAGTCTGTTGCATACTTTTTCTATAGCGTTACGGAGGTTTGATTATTTTGGGTATAAAACCGCATGAAAATCACGTTGAGAGCATCAAACATAGTCTCAAAACCTACTCATAAACCTACATAAAGCATTTTAAGGAAAGCTTTAGAAGGTGGTTGAAAGAGCGAATCAACCCTGCACACATGCACCACGAGCAGAAAAGATCCCTGACGACTGCAGTCGACAAAGAGGTACTCGCCCGGCGAGGCGTTTCCTATTCAGAATACCAGCAAATCGACACAGAACGTAATATATTCACCATAGAGTAATCTCAATAAACAATAACGAGATAGTAATTTTACTTTCATTGAAAGCCCCACAAAATAGAGTCGATGAGAAACGTGTTGGAAGGGACCGGAATGCCGGCAAATCCATTTGTCCAACACAGGCCAACAGTCGAAATTAACCTTCGAATGCTCTCACGTGGTCGACTCCTCTCAAATGCACGAATCGCCGTGTCGGTACTCACTGTACAATATTTCCATCAATAAGAGACTCTACTGGCAGTTAATGTTCGGATATTCGACATTCGTGCCATTTGTAAATTCGGGTATGTAACTTTTCCGACATGCTGGTATTGGTATTGCATAACTTGCGATTTGAAGGAACTTCATATTGTGACTTTGTTCTTGAGTTTGAGTTACGCAATAAAGCTCGTTCAGTTCCAACGCTCTCTTTTAACCGTGCGGTATAGCTGCGATACCCTTTTGCGTTTGGTTTTTTAAGCGTGCCGTATATTTTATATACGGTACGCTTTTTGTTTTCGTTTTCATATCTAATATATGTGTTGCATGTCTTGCTTATGGCCACACCTTGGCGGGAAAGGTTTGAAAAATTAAAAACCTATTTTCTTAAAACTGGTTTCATTAATTGTTAAGTTATTGCTGCGATCCAGGAGGTCTCGGCGTCTATTTTCTTAAAATTGTAAAAGTTTTGGTATTCCTGTTAATTTCATTAAAATATTAAGCGTCAAACTCGAATTCCTTTGAACGGGAATTCTATACAGGTCTAGCAACCTAAGTCATTCGTGCCAACCTATATTCCACTAGTATTGATTTTTTTCGTCGCACCCAGGCTCGGACCCAAATTTTTGCGGGACAATTTTTTTTTGAGTTGGTGGGAAATTCGAAGGGTTTGTTTTAAGATTGTCCGTAGTGGTTCTAACCCCCCCCCCCCACTCGCCGCACACAGGTTCGGACCCGAACTTTTGCTGGACACATTTTTTAAGATGGTGGAAAATTCGAAGGAATTATTGTTATAAGATTGTCCGTCGTGGTCTTACCACCCCGCCCCCCCGCAATCGCCGCACACAGGTTCGGACCTGAAAATTTGCTGGACAATTTTTTTTGAGATGGTGGAAAATTCGAAGGGACTGTTCTAAGATTGTCCGTAGTGGTCCTACCCCCCCACTCGCCGCACACAGGCTCAAAATTGAACTTTTTCTGGACACATTTTTTGAGCTAGCGGGAAATTCGAAGGGTTTGTTTTAAGATTGTCCGTAGTGGTCCCCCACCTACCCGCCGCACACAGGTTCGAACTTGAACTTTTGCCGGACAATTTTTTTGAGATGGTTGAAAATTCGAAGGGTTGGTTTTAAGATTGTTCGTAGTGGTCTTAACCCCACCCCCTCCCAATTGCCGCACACAGGTTCGGACCCAAACATTTGCTGGACAAATGTTATTTGAGATTGTGGAAAATTTGAAGGTGGTCATGCCACCCTCCCCACCCAATCGCCGCACACAGGTTCGAACTTGAACTTTTGCTGGACAATTTTTTTAAGATGGTGGAAAATTCGAATGGTTTGTTCTATGATTGCTCGAAGTGGTCCTCCCCCCTCACCGCACACAGGTTCGCACCCGAACTTTTGTTCGACAAATTTTTCTTGGAATGGTGGAAAATTCTAAGGGTTTGTTCTGTAAGATTGTCCGTAGTGGTTCTCTCCTCCCCCCTCGCCGCGCATAGGTTAGGACCCGAACTTTTGCTGGACAATTTTTTTTAGAGATGGTGGAATATTCGGAGGGTTTGTCTTTAGATCGTACGTACAGTGGTCCTAACCCCTACCCACTCGCCGCACCCAGGTTCGGATTTTTGCTGGACACATTTTTTTTGGAGATGATGGAAAATTCTGGGGGTCTAATGGAGTGTATCTTTGGAGTCAACATATAAGATTTTATTTTCTGTATAAAAATGTGCTGCAAATGTTTCTCTTCTGAGCTAGACCCCTCCAAAGTTTGCAAATGTTTCTCTTCTGAGCTAGACCCCTCCAAAGTTTTGAAAAAAAAACAAACTCCTTTGACACATTTTCTCATAGATACATCTGATCTAAATTTTTTTTTTCATCATTTGTCACCAAACAAGCTCCATTGGACAGCATTTGTCACAAGAGAACCAAGTGACATTTTTTTGTAAAACTGAGTTATTGGTTGTTGGGGCTAGCAATACTGAATCTCGAAGCAACAAGTGCTTCTTCTAATAAAAATTATTTCCCGTCGAAATTCTCGGTAAAAGTGGAGCTGATGAGCTTCGTTGATGTCATTGTCCGTATGATGCAATCAAATGAAAACTTGGTGTAACCTTAATCTGAGTCACGTAAAAAACCAACTCCAACTTGGTTCCTTTTATATAATTTGGAACTGACTTAATAATCAACAGTGTGAACCAACTGCCTCTTGGTTTCTTTTAGAGATTCCTTTTTCGTGATTATGCTAAAAAAAAAAAAAAAAAAAAAAAAAAAAAAAAAAAAAAAAAAAAAAAGAACGAAGTCACTTTAAACGCTAAAAATAAATACCTCTCGTGCATGGGAAATTCCACTTTGCCGGTGTTAAAATGCAAAAAACAAAACACTGTAATTGAATGAAATCATAACGTTAGTAATTCCAAGCTTATTGTTTAAATGCTAGCTCTTCAACTTTGGACTCAATTTTCTCGAGATCAGCTCCATGTCACTTGGTTCTTTTCTGATGAATGGTGTCTAAATATCATTACTAGCAAAAACATTGAAACTGTTCAGACTTTAGTGGCACGCTTTTCCAACACCTGCGTGTTGGAATTTCCCTGCTTGTTTTTTTTTTTTTTTTTTTTTTTTTTTTTTCAACAGATATACATGCTTTAAATATTAAAGTTTTCCATAATAATACCACTTAATTTTAATGTTATCTGGTTTAATTCTTTTGTTGCAGGTATGAAATGAGTTTAAATCAACATTGATTTTAGAAGTTTAATTCATGGTAAATGACTTCTCAGGTATGCTTCAAAATATTTGTTTCCTTAAAATTGTGAGTTCAGTGAACGAAGAAGAGTTGAGACATATTCAATTCGATTCAAGGTGAAATATTATCTGGAAAATTCTCCTTCAAAAATTGATATCTATTTAATCACAAATGTTTCCCCGTTTTGATGACAGAAATATATTCCTGAGGTCAAAAATGACACTCCTCCCCTCCCGAAGTTTTGTAAAAGTTGATAAGTGTTGTAGGTTTCGTTGATACACTTTAAAAATATTTTCAAGAATTCGTGGGTGAACTTCCATCCAAGGTATGAAATTTCTTGCAGTTTTCGAACAACAAAACACCGTCGTTTCTCTATTAATCAACTAATTCATAAAAAGATTAGAATGTATGAAATCATAGAAATATACCTTCAATGAAGATTATCAGATTTCTTTTAATGGGGGAAAAAAAAAATGCAGCGATGAGAGGAATTCTTTTGCGCTTTTAAAAATTCCAAGGCGTCGATTAATTTGACTCAGGTGCTTGACTAATTCAACTTCGAAACTTTTGAGCTAGGCGACACTCCTCTGAAAGTTAAAGCCCCGAAAACGTTGCGGAAATTTCGAACTTGTTGGCTCTATTTCCCTGAGCAAAAGACAGCGGGAGAAAGTAAATCAGAACTATGAGCTTCATGCGCATAAACCATCGTATCCTTTTTTGCCCTCTATATTATTTTCCGTTAAATATCCTTTGCATTCATTATTACTCGTCAGAGACTCAGGCTCAAAACTTGAGAATGGATCACTCTTTAAACAACGAGCGAGCATATAATACTCTCAGGTGTCTGTATAAAACTCAACCCTTGTGAGTCCTAAATATTTGACCAACGAAGGTACTAAAGAGGGGGGAAGGAGGTCAAAAAACCCTTCAAAATGTAGGGTTAGGTTGAAAGATAAATGCAACTATGGTCTGAGATCGTCAAATGAGTCGAAAAACCAGAAAGTACAATTCTCATCAATTCATCATTTCTATAAACTTTCAAGACTAGTTTTAATTGCAGAGCACACTTGTTTCAAGTAATTTAAACCTAGAAACATAGATGACAAGTTTTAAATTAAGCTGAGAAGGTGGGAAACGACAATTTTTGATTACTTCTTTTACTGATTTTTTGGCCGCTTCATTTCGAACTCAGTTTATAGTACGATGCTCTAGAGCCATCAATAAAGTAAAATACGAACTGCGTGCAGGAATGTTCATCAAATCTCGGTAAAAAGCGTTTCATTCTAATTAAGTACACACTACTCGTATAGTACTCTATTTAAAAGGGTGACTTGTGTATTTACCACATTAATCGGCCCAGTCACCAGGTCTATCTTTTGATTTCAAAGATTCTTCAACTTCAGATCGGAACACCCCCCCCCCCAGGTGATTGAATGCAAACCTTGCTGTCCAAAACCTTTCTATAGATGCGTCAGGAATACGTTTCACTTTCCGTTCGATGTTTTGAGCCTAACAGATGCTTCTGTGATTCTAAAGGCCAAACCATCTAAAATGAAAATACCCCATCGATATAATGCAGAGTTGCCGTATTAGAGTGCAAATAAAATAAAGATCGTTGCTTTCTTAACGAACGAATCAACAAATTCAAATCTCTTGAAAGGAGTAAACAAACCTGAATCGACAACATTAATGCATTTTTTTACTGATATCATGCACTTTTCTGGGTAATTATTTGAGTTTTTAATAATAATAATAAAAAAAAAAAAAAAAAAAAAAAATTATAATACGATAGAGGCAACCAAAGCAAATTAATACAGTCCATTTCCAAAGCAACTTTTCCCCGAAAGCTTAAAAACATTGTGAAAAATCATTGAAATTTTAAAACCAAAAATCAAAGAAAATTCACTACCAAAAAATTGTGTTTTTTAGGCTTCCGAGCGACAAAAACTGGAGATGTTTTGGCCTTTCAATGCTTGAGGCATCGGCCTAACTGCTCTCACCTTTATTAATGGGGCAACCGCGTTGAGTTTCCTCTCACCGAAAAATTTGGATCCAATCGGTGGCGGTGGTGTGAAAATAGCTCGGTTTGACAACGAGGTTGGGGAAACGGTTTTCAGGTCTGCCAAGATAAATCCGCTGTAATGTACTCGAGTGTACTGGACGTTGTGAAAGGGGACGGTGGTCATAGGGTGAGTGCGGTGAGTGGGGGGGGGGGGGGGGGCGGGGGGGTGAAGGAAAAAAAGGGGGATTGGCATCGAAGTGATTAGATGGAGAAACAAAAAGAGAAGGGACAGCAACAAATTAATGACCAGACGATTTTTAGCCGGAGAAAATTACCCCGACGCTTCACTGATATAACACGCCTCCTCCTTACCCCCCCCCACTCGTCGTCCCTGTTCCGTCCTTCCTTCCCCT
>VMOF01000001.1:25096724-25129040 GCA_011764245.1 Trialeurodes vaporariorum | reverse complement strand
GATCGATGCATAAGATTAATCGTACCGATCAATGAAGGCAATATTTACCTTAATTTTTTTCTACCGTAGTTACATGGTCTTTAAACGACAGAAACACAGCCGATCAACTTTATATAACCCGTATTGGCTATCTATGAGTACATCTATGGGGTTTTTTCGGAACAGTTTTCTAGTCGTCATTTTTACCAGAAAAGTTATTAAAAAACCCTCTGTATGTTCACGCTGGTATATCCGAGCTTTTGCATTGGTTTAAATGGACACGATGCAATGCTGTAAATCAATACAGTTTTTTCAAAAAGTCTAGAAGAATCCGCGGGAAAAAGCCGTATCTTATGGCAACATTGACTGAACTTTTAATGCAAAATTTTTTCTCCTGCTTCACTCCTTTTCCTTGCTACCCACTTCTCTTCTTCCTTCGTTAACCTCCTTGGTTTTAAGAAAGGGGTTTATGACAGCCTGGTCGTAACATATTCTATAAGGCAAAAATGAATGCATCGTTAAACTTTCTATATATTTTAAGAGAGTTTGATGCCTACAAATGCCTTCTGATTTTGGCGTTCGCGAAGAATCTAGCTAGGTGCTGCCAATAA
Organism: Trialeurodes vaporariorum; assembly: GCA_011764245.1. Lineage (NCBI taxonomy): Eukaryota > Metazoa > Arthropoda > Insecta > Hemiptera > Aleyrodidae > Trialeurodes > Trialeurodes vaporariorum. The sequence continues at coordinate 25,128,450 of VMOF01000001.1, read as the reverse complement.
AATATACTTTAATAACATCCCAAGCATAAAACCAAAAAAAGGATGAATAAAAAAAGAGAGAGAAAGCACCGAATACGGTTTTTTTTCCCCCTTTTTGTGGTTTTCAATCCACTGTCGTAAGAGCGAGAGTATTGGGTTTGAAGCATTTTATTTTTACAACTCATTTCCCTTCGAATATCTGAATATTTTTGAATCGGTCATTGCAGAGAGAGAAAAATTTGTTCAGTTCAGTGTAGCAAGATAAAGTGTGCTTTTTTTTTTTTTTTTTTTTTTTTTTTTTTTTTTTTTTTTTTTTTTTTTTTTTAAATTATAAGTTTTAAAAAAAAATTTTATTTAAAAAATGAATGCCACTTCACCTCTTTCGTCAACTCTATCGAGGGGTTGATGGTACGAAAACAACCTGAACTTTTTTTGACATTTTTAATAGATTTTTTAACTTTTTTTTTCTTTTTCTTTCAAGAGTGACAATTTAGTGAAAAATGTAATTCATGTCCCTCTCCAGTTAAATTTTTTTAAATTTTTATTAAAACGCATTGAAAGTGATGTTGATGTTTTTTTTTTTTATTTAAAAGGCTTAACTTGGCCCCCAAAACTAACGATGAAACCCCTCTGAAACTATTGTTTCTCTTCTTTAAAACTATTTGAAACTGCAGTCAATTAAAAACGGTAAGCAAAATTTTTTTGAAAAAAGTTCACAGATGCAAAACTATCGATTGTTTCGATAATCGATCGAAACAGTCATAACCCTCTGACCTTTTACCCTCCACCCCCTTTTTTTTTGAAATCAAAGTTGTAACTCGCTCAAATTCACTAGGTAGTTAAATATTCGTGCTCTGCGGTGTTCATTTTGCCTATCCCAGTAATTTAAGGCGCTCTATGAAATATATTTTGTACGCGTTAGTGATTTGGAGTAGCTTTTTACTGTCAATGAAAGATAGAGATACGAAATCAAAGAACTCGGGCATGGTATTGAAAGGGTTAATAAACACAACGTTACGGCTGTACTTTCGAATAAACATGAAGTGGAACAGCTATTAGCTTTCTGAAGGGACTTAAATCTGACGATGGCTTGCGTTATTGAAATTTGTAATCGGGAAAATGTAGATATAAGTACAGATTTCTGACTATGCCATTTAGAACTTGGTAACTCCCGAGCTTTTAGCTTGGCCTCATTTTTTTTTTTTTTTTTGTTTTTTCATTGTTAACGAAAGTTAAAAGGGAAAAACAATTCAATCATTGCCAGAGCTACCATTTTGCGTAAAATTAATCGAATTTTTCAATTCATCGATGGTTCCACCAGGTGTAAAAAGATTACATAATTTAATTCAACGTATAGCTGCAATACACAAAAATACTCTGATCTGTAATCTTTTCTCAATCCGTGAAAACTCGATTAATTAATGAAAACATCCGCAAGTTCTTTAAATTCATCGACGACTCGACCGGGTTTAGAAAAAACAAATACGTCAGAATTTTCGTGCATTACAATCATACACTGAACTGAGCTGTGTAATATTTCCTCAACCCGGGGGAATTAGATGAATTGAAAAATCCAAAATTATACACAAAACGGCAGTTCTGATCATTGCAGCACTAAAACTTTTTGGGGTGGATCAAATAGAAAAATCGGAATTTAACTACACAATTCGGCAACACTGAAGTGGATCTCTTACGCTCTCGCAAAACAAAGAGAAGAGAAAAAGAGGGGGGAGGGAACCGAGTGGATATTCTTGATTTATTTATACTTATTTAGTCTAGATAGGGGTATATATAAGAGGAAGGAGAAGCGAGCGCATTTTTTGCAATAATGAATTGATGAGTAGAAAAAGACAAGCATTGGATGTGGAGTTTCATTAGTCCCAACTCGCAAAATATTCTAATTGTAACTTCTAAAAAAAAAAGGGGAACAAATCCGAGAAGAAACTGCGCGCGACGGATAAAAGTATCCAGAATGAATATGAAACAATAGACAGAAAGAGAAGGCCGAGCAGAAGGGAGAGAAAAAACCAGTCTAAGTAGGAATTTTTGAATCAAATTCAGTTTTTTTTCCATCCGTACAATGAATTATTATTTTTCTTGGTGAGCCCATATTCTCTTCCATTTGCGACTGTATTTATGCGCGTACTGAGTCATGAACGTGCTCCTTCTAGATCCTTACAAATTAATCGCGTCATATTGTTCTGTTGCTCTGATATTACTTTAATGAGCGACAGGCAGGGCTGAAACGCTAATTAATTCTGAGTGAGGGTGCAGAAACTCCATTTGAGACAAAATACGATTATTTATACATATGGTTTGCAGCCTTCCCATTTTGAAAAAAAAAAATAAAAAGATTTTAAAGAATGAGTGTCTCAACGCAGTAGAGACTATAAATATACCCTACCAAAGTTTGCTGTTAAACGTAGCAAGAACACATAACCAAACCTCACTCAGACTGAGTATCAGGCAATCAGAAAATAAGGACTCGCAAGTTGGGGTCGAGAACGAGAACCGTGCGTACCAATAAATCTTTTTGGCCCAGATATCTTAATAATTGCAACATTTTTTTTAAAATTCAATAATTTTGGGATAGTTTAAATGAAATAACAAGATTATATTGCATAGACACTTTCGTAAGGATTTTCAGTGAGATTCGTAACTCTTTTTGACACTCGAACCAATGACCGAAACTACCAAAATGGAGTACAACTTGAATCTACAACCCATTTCTATAATCGATGCGGTGGCTGGAAAAAAAAAAAAAAAAAAAAAAAAAAAAAAAAAAAAAAATGCGTAAAACAATTACAGTAGAGCCCCGGTTACCCGGGCTCGCTTCGGCCGGAGTCTAGATTGGACGAGGCTGTCACACGTATTATCCCTACTTTTGGGGGGAAAAACCTGCTAAAAAAAAGGTACCTGCAGGTTATGGTTGTTTTTGACCCTTGACCAACGGTTTGTGCATCGACGCGACGTAAATAAAGAAGGGGAAGAAAAGGCAAAGGGACCCCCCACGCTCATTAAATGAAGAGAAAAGTGAAAACGTGAAATGCTTTCAGTCTTGATTCAGAACGGATTCAATCAGAAATTTTGTCCTCAAAGCCACTCGTAAAAAAATTATCAGGCCGTCAAATTGCAAAGTTGTTTGACGAATAAAGCAACGACTCAACATGCAAACAGTTGGCTCATCTGCTCATAATCGATGATCATCGATGCCCGTTTGATCAAACCTGTTCAATCGTGTACAAAGCTCTGTAGATGTAGAATGTTGATAATATTGATGCCATTGGCGGATCCAGCAATCTCGATTGTTTATCATATATTCAAATGGGAGAAATGCGCAGGTATGCCAGATTGTTGGATCCGCCTAAGATTGATGACCGTATGCTTCCCGTGTTAGAAAAGTGAAGCAAATTCAGCGGTCACAGTTTTGTTCGGAGTCACCGGCTGCACCGATAAACATTGCCTATTGTTGAATGGGTAAAAGTCCAAAAGCGTCAATTCTCAAAAGGGTCAAATCCAAAACCGCCACTTTTTTTAGCGCTTATGGAGACTCCAAAACCGCCAGAATTGGCGCATTTGGATGTACCGTATTAGCACTTTTGAAGTAGACGATTAGAGCCACAGAGAAAAGGAGGGGAGAGGAAGAGATAGAGAAAGTGAGATACCTCTCACACTAAAATGAGAAGTTCAGGATAAGCAAACAAATACGCATAATCGAGATTGCATACCTACGATCACCTATCATTGCAGCGACCTAGCATTTTGTTATATATCGTGATATATTTATTATGTTGGTAGCGTGTCAAGCAGAGGACTATTGCCCTGCCAGGTGTGACTTCCTGCTGGGAGCCTTGTTATCATTATCTGAATATACTTCACCATGACAGTCCACGCCAAACTCAGCCTTTTATTATTTTAACTATCCTCATATTTAAGTCTTTATCCTTCCCTAATATTAAGTTTTTACTTAATACAACACATATCACGTCGCCAAGCTTTACTGCTAACAGCAATTATATAACAAGCAGGGAAGCTCCGATACATTGCATGTATTGGAAAAGCGTGCCTGTGAATTGTAAACATAAAAATCTGCGCATAAGTTGTTTCATTTGGTCTTCTGCTCTGCTGGGTTTTGCAGAAATAAGTTTTGCATAAAGGCTTACGCATAAATGGTTTAAATATATTTATTATAATGTAGTTCATGGGAGAAGATTTGTCAATTTATTGTATATTATTTAAGGTACAGGAAGTGCTGTTGGAGCTTTGATTAAGAAAATATGACAATGTATATGCATTTGAGACGTATATTTAAAAAAAAATATTTTGAGTCGTTGTTTTTGCAGTGACACATTACAATTGGTTCAGTGTTTTGTTCATTTGTGGATTACAGCTGTTTGAAATGCATCAGCAATTCTTAAGGAGACATTGTAGTATGTAACTAACATATGAATTGAATAAATAGATTTATAATATACATGAATGATTCAATAATGAAAATTTGGATGAAATCACTGATTATAGAGTATTTGAAGTTTAAATGATTCGATTCTGCGTTGAATGGATGTAAAAGATTCTATTTATAATTTAATAAAATGAGAAAGAAAATATAGGTAGGCCATGGTTTTGTTGGTGGAATATGGTGATGAAAGGTAAAAGAAGGTAATTAATAAATGTCTACATATTGATAGAGACGAAATAGAGTCATTCCTTTCAATATCTGAATGTTTAGACACAGTATTGGCCGATTTGGATCTAAAAATTTAAACAATTACAATTAATGTCAATAAAAGCAATTCCTGCTATGTTTTCATTAAAGGCTTTACTGTACAGAGAAACCTTATGGTGAATACTCAAGATAAAATTAGGCTGAATCATCTATTTGGGAAAAAAATGCTATGATTAGCATCCAGTAAAAACATTACAGACGTACATACTAATTGAAGTATTAATAATTTATGCATCAACTTTGACAACTATAATTAGTGTAGTCCCCTACTTCATTGCGATGCGTCCCTTCAAGCAAACAGAGTTGCTTACCAGAGTTGCAGAGTTTCTAGCCTTTCATTCGATGACATTCTATCAATAAGAAGCAAAAAAAGTTACGCATATAAAAGCTTCCACCCCTACCCCCTCTCCGTACATGTGCTTATTTTACAAAATTGGCCGTATAGTGGTACCTTTGATGATTATATTTAATTTTTGGATTCTCTCAAAGAGAGCAAGTATAGTCTGGACTCAGCGCATGAGATTTCAATTATTTTACTCATCGGACAGTGATTAAATACCAGAGGACCTGAATAGAATAAAAGAAGTCTACTACATTTTATATACAAAGTGAGCCAGAGCATCCGTTGCTGGCATTTTTCTCGAAAATTACTGAAACAAATGATTTGAAACAAAACAATCAGACAGAAAATTGACTCCAAATTTTTCATTTCTGATATTTTCATAAGCTCCTGACAACCTCTTAGGGTGTATTCTGGGGGGTTCAAACACATTTTTCAACTTTTCTCGAAAAAACCCTCAATGCAGATGTAAAAATTCATTTATAATCTAAAAGTAGAGAAAAAAATTCGTTTTATAAGTTTGAAAAATAGGCGCAACGTAGAAATCTGAACAAAAACCTTCTGTGAAGAAAGCTGATTTTATAAGCTTTCAGATGGCGCAAACCGCGATGCCGAAAAACATTTCGTTCAAGAGTTATGACCGCGCAAAGTTTCAAATCTAGGCCAAAAATAGGGTTCCGACTTCCGATTCTACAAAAAAATTTGTTGCTCCACCAATAATCGATGAAATTCATTGAAACTTGGTGGAAGCGGGTTTTTTGGGTCGCTGAATTTATTTTTGACATAAGTTTTTCATAATTCTCAAATCATATATGGCCGCCATAGTTTTTCGTTCCGATTCCTTCATTGCGCCTATTTTTCAAACTCAAAAAACGGATTTTTGGAAACTTCAAAAGTAAAACAAAATGCAAAAAAAGGGTCAAATATTTTTGAACAAAACACTGTAGCACATCAATCGAAAGATCTTTAAAATACGCATCTTTTGGTGCAAAGTTCACGTCAATATCTATTTTCGTTCAAAAGTTATGGAGCATTGGAGGTTTTGACTTTGACCCCCTGCACTCCCGCTCCCAGTCGACCAAATTCAAAAAACTGCAGATATTCTGAAAGATGATGCTTAGCTCTATCATCCCTGAAAAATTCATCCATTTTTGAGGGGGGCACTCCTAATGGTAGCTGGATGGACCCCTTTTCATCAAAACAAATACCATTAATTGAGCCTGTCTCGTCCTCTAAAAAAATAATACAAAAACCATAACTTCGCTTACACTTTCGAACAGGCGTTAATGTTGTAACAATTCCCGAAACTAAAAAATTAAAAGAATACTGATCTAATTTGTTTATTTTAATGAGATCCATTTTCAACCCATAAAAGATTGAATGTTAAAAATTGCGCTAAAAAAAAAAAAAAAAAAAAAAAAATCATTTATCAGCTGATCAAATAAAGGCAAAGAAACGTGACTACTTCATTCCGCGCTGTCTAGCGGGTTCTTCTTGAAGCTTTACTTTTGTGAGAAGGTATCCTATAAGTAAAACCATGATCTGTATCGGTTTTATTTCGCGCCTTCTATTCGAAAATACCAGCTGACTCTAGACATTCACAGAGAAAGATTATCAAATTAGTGAACAGGTGAGCCGCAGTGCAGCCAATGCAGCCAAACAATCACCAGCTGCAAAACAATAATAAATAAAAAAAAAAAAAAAAAATCACACAACGACTCGTTATCGGCCGCCCGTACGAAAAAAAACCCCCAATGTACTTTAAAATCAATTTTATATTCAATAAACGTAATAAAATAACCCAAAAAAATGTCCAACATAACAAATTAATCATAAAAACAAACAAAAATTTATTCATCGTAAAACCAACACAGCAGAGTAAAATTACAACAAAGTTGGCAACATAAAACGCAAAATATTACCTCACCGCACTCCACTTACCCCTCAAAAGTGGTGAGTCCGTCGTTTAATTGGAATTATAAAAAAACTAAAGCATTAAAATGAATCCAACTATTTTTGCTGCAAACTTTAGAAGGTACGATTTCATAATTGTACCATTGCAATCCTCAAAACGCAACAGACACGACAGGAAAAAATCACAAAATTCAAAAACAGCCGATTTTCAACTTTAGGCCACTCAGCATAGGAATACACGTGGAAAGCATAGGCTGCCTTATTACATTGTATACATTGTATTATATTGTTAGCAGCAAAACGATCGGAATAAGCGTGCCATGTTCCATGGGCACGCTTAATATTGCTGTTACTGTCATAGTGTCATGCGGGGTAGAGATATGGCACCTACACTAAGATTAAATGTTGCTGGTTTGTTTTGATGATTTAATGGCAACAAAAGGCTGTGATTGGTCCGCGCTCTCGGAAACGGAAACAGGTTTTGCTTGTCGAAAGCAAAACACACGCTCATCAGTCAACAATACGCAATAGTTGGCTGTTGTTCCGATGAGTTCCGAACAAAATTGAGTCCAGAAAAGTGGACTCCTGTCGCAAGCTTTGTTCTGGGTCCCTATTTGTCTTTGAATTGAAGTCGGAAATTTCAGAGTTTTTTTGAATTATTAACAAGTAGAGTTTCAGAGTTCCCCCCCCCCCCGGATTTTTCCCGAAAAATCGATAGCTCGTTCATCTGCGTAGACAAAAGCTTGCGAGAGCCCCATTCTCGGATGAAACATTATCTTGTCATCGACTGATGGATTTACGTGCTGTCGCCATTATGGAATTACTCATATTACCTCTCGGCATTAATTTCCCCCTTGAAAAACTTGACGTTCTGATAGATGGAACTAAAAATGTCTCGCAAATCGGGCTCTTCGACAGTATATTAAAAAAAAAAGCGGCTAGTGGGGATGGAGATGGGGAAGAGAGAGAGAGAGAGAGAGAGAGAGAGAGAGAGAGAGAGAGAGAGAGAGAGAGAGAGAGAGATAGGGAGAGGGAGAGAGGGGGGGGTTGTGGGGAAGGAAAAGAGGAGAGGGTAGTTGATTGACGGTGATCGTGGAGATATACTGTAAAAAATTAATCACGCTGTAAATTACGTCTCATAATTATATATTTTTTTCTCCAAGCTGAGCGAGATTGAAAGATAACCCACCACACAAGTACAAAAAATAATAATAAAGAAAAAACAATAACAATAACAACAGCTTTATCGAGAAGAATATTTTTACGCTGAAATATGAATTTCATACTATCGAACGATTTTCGCCCTGTTTCTTTCCATCTCTCACGGAGCTCCCCCGTGAGGTGGATTCATTTCACGGTGCGTGAGAAACGAAACGTTGACAAATACGCTGTGCATTTGATGGAAGAAAAATAGGTGATGATTAATAAGACGGATTTACATGAGCGTCGACAACTCGCCACCAGAGAGCGCTCGAGTAAAGGCCGCGTTCCGTTCAAAATTGGTGCACGTTTTCCCTTTCGATATTTATATTTTATTCATTCGTATACTATGTATACTTGTCTCCAGGAATCTTCAATTAACAAGGCGTCGTTATTAATGGTGCGTAGTGATCATTCCTTTGCTTTAGTTCTCTCAGCGTGTGGGGGAGTTCGTGATGGGGGGGGGCGCACTTGCCGAATCGAGCAGCGTAGGTCAGTTCTAGAACCCTTTAGACTACCAGACTCAGGTTACGAGAGGAGATCCAGGAAAAAAATCAATTGTTAAAGCAACTACTCTAAATTTGCTGATTTAACAAAACTTGAAAGTTGCTAAATCAACCAGGGGTTTCTGTTAAGTTAACAATTCATTAATTGAGTTGACAAAAATAGTTGTTAAATCAACCACATAATGGTGTTCTTTTTAACAAAATAGACATTGTCAATTTAGCAATTTTAAATAGTTAAAAACACACAGAACTTAACCCAATTAATTGATCTAACAATTCAGCTTGTTATATCAGTAAAACAAATTGCAGCATAAAAATTGTTAGTTTTACTATTTGATTTGCTGGTTGGGCAAAGTTAGTTGTTAAGCTAACAAATGAATTGCTGATTTAGCATTTGAGTTGTTAATTTAACAAAATTATAGGTTAATTTAGCAAATCATTTTGTTCTGTACTTTTTAACTATTTATTTTTTTCAGTGAGGCTACTGATATATATCGCTTAAATCATAAGGTCCATATAAATCATGTCTGGCCAATAGCTTTCGGCCCTCTCCGATGGTCCATTTTTTGGGAAAACCCCTTTAGCACAGAATACCCAAACACAATCTCAGAAATCACAAATTAAGAGGTCACTGTAAAATTGTTTTTTAAATGCATGGCCCTTACAAAGTTTTCTTAGATTAGATTAGAATGGGGCTTTTGCTAATTTTTGTTATATGCGATTGAATAGTTAAGCCCTTCGTCAAAAACAGCAATGATTATGATGAGTATACTAAAAATCAAGAGACGCTCACATAGACTCACGAAATGACATTAAAGTAATATGCTTGATGGCAAAGCTACTTAGATACCATGGGGTATTCCTAATTAATGTGTGACTTCCCCCTGTGTGTTTCTATGGAGAGAAAAACCAATTAGATAGGAGTCCCCTATGATACAGCTGCATAGTTGCGCCGTCTTTGCTCGCTTGAATGATGAAGCTACTCAGGTGTCATTGAGATTCCTGCCTAATCTGTTACTTACTCTCTCTATAGAAACACACAGAGAAAAACCTTAAATTAGACAGAAGCTCCTAGGTACCATGCGTAGCTCCACCATTACGCCTTCAAACTTGAAAGTCATTTTGTGAGTCTACAAGGTAATTTCGCAATTTTGTAAAGCATACTCATCGTAGTTTTCAATACATTCCACGTAAGGATAAACTCTTCAATCGCTTTAGAGCGAAAGTTAACAAAAACCCCACTACAATGGGACGTTTGTTTGAGATGATGAAATTTATAGTCATTTTCAGTTTGTATTAAATTTGTTTTTTACGAACAGTAAATGTTTATTTTTTGAATGGATGAGTAATAAGTACAACCATTCACGACTGAAGATGCGTTTATCCAATTTCGTTGGTGGGAAAAAAAGTGCTCTCGAGTTTTTTTTCTCCCCCCCCCCCCCCGTCAGTTGACGACATACCAATTTAATTGAATTTGTGATGCAACAAAACTTGTTATAAAACCTGATAAAAATCTTTGTCTCCAGTTTGACAACGACGCGACTCGACGCGGCGGCGTGGCTTTACGACGCTCGTTTCTCAACAACAGTGAAACCTCTACCTCACTCTTTTCTCCATTGAAACGCGTATGTTAGACAAAGATGGACAAGTGGATAAAAGTCTCTCTTTCGATCCTTTTTCATCCTATATATTTAAAGGGAAAATAGGAGAGATGGAAAGAGATCCTGTTAGCGCTACTGTCAACAGTAATTAAATTTTATTTTTATTTTGCCTCGTTTTGACTTCCTGGTTTTCAGGCACCGTAATTGATGATGTGTTTTAATTTCTTTCGTGCGCCATAGAGTCCCCCCCCCCTTTTTTTATTTTTCGTCCGCTTTCACGCCTTTTCTTTTTCAATCCTTTTGGCTGCAATCTTGAACCTTCCTCAATAAGTATGATACTCGGAAGATTAGGAAAATAAGGAGAAAACAAAGCCCTCGAAAATCACAATACCCCATTTTTTTTTTACGAAAACCGTCTGTTCGCGAAGCTTTTTTTTTTGCTCACACTTCTCACTGAGACGTTTAGCCCCCTTTAAATTATTTTTCTTACTCCCCTTTTTTCTTCCTTTCTTTTCAGTCTGAAATATTATGGTCTTAATCTTACTTCCAACGGGGGGGAAAAGAAGCCTTTTTAGACGGCTATAGCTATTTATGCACCATAGCTGAGACAAAGGTACCGAACTCAAGGTATGCAATACGCAACGCACTTAGTACTATAACTTTTGAAAAGATGATACCCTAGTCGAAATTATTACTCCCTCAATTATCGGTAACTTTGAGAAATTTTTGTGACTTACAAGTGATTAAGGACTAAGGAGAATGTCAATTTAAAAGTACGTCTCAAAAAATGTTAAGTTCTATTGAAAACAAGGGAGAAATTTATCAATGAGAAACTGGGTACTTTCTTTTGAAAGTCAAACTACATATATTTTGTAGTACCTCGTATATCGCGTATTACATATGGCATACCCAGGCCAAGTGCATCGTCCCTCTTTATACTTTCTCACTCCCCATGGGGTAAAGAAAGTATTGTAATCATGAAAAAAATTGAAAATTGAGTTAGCTCCATTGATTGGCGTTTGATGTCCCCAGAAACCCAAAAAACATATCCCAAAAATATCTGTCTGTCTGTCCGTCTGCATGTCTGTATATGTCTGTCTGTCCGCCCGTCACGGATAACATATCCTCAACAATTGATCTGTTTGCATTCAAATTTGGCAAGAAGAATTGTTTTCAACTTTCCAAGAGGAGATTTTTTGGCTTTTGTCCTAAGTCTAAATTAAGGGGGGCTTTCCCCCAAAAAATAGGCAAGCCCGATTCTGAGAGTGGAATCGAAATTTGTTTGTGTACTCATCGTCATTTTATAGGTTACTATGCAATAATCAACTTCTCAATTCCCTGCGGCAAAAAACTGCAAGAGTCCTGTTCTCCACCTTTACGAGAGACACTTACAACGTTATTATACATTGGTGCAGTAAGATACTGTTTGGCCAGACATTCGGAAATATACGCACAGAGTATACGTATTTATAGAGATGTTTAGTTCAATCTCGAGATGGGGGGAGAGTTAATAATACAAAATTTTAGCTAGGGAAATTAGCGCTTGTGATTAAACCATCTCGTATACCGTTTAGCGCTTAAAATACGTCTCTCACATTCGAACCTTTTATCTCCAAATTGTTGTTGCCTACTGATTGTCCCGGTATCATTTTCTTGTTCTTTTTGCGATGATACATATGAGACACGTTTCACCTCTGTAGTAACTGCATAGTGTCGCGATCGTTACCCTTTCAGAACCAGCTTAGTTCTAGAGAACACCGCACTGCTCCGTTTCTAGGGAAGGTAGTTAACTGTTCGTACTCGGTGGAGTTGGAATTGCCTACATGGCAAATTGAAGGCGCCCGATGAGACCTTATCTGTTGTAGTGTTTTCATTTATATTTGCATTTATCCGGATTCAAGACTAAAACAGTGTGAAATTGGCTAGAAGAGAAAGACGAGTAAACTTGGGCCTGGGCCATAAGGGGTAAATACCAACTTTCAAGGAGTGTTGCCAGATCGAGGGTAAAAACTAGTATCGTCCCCATTTAAATCAATGTAAAACATACCGCTTTTTCACTCCAATCTGGCAACACTGCTTTTAAGCAATCATTTCCCCGTGAAATGATTTCTTTTCAATAACTATAATTATGTGTTCCTAACCAAGAAGCATCTGAACTATAATCCACGCTCAGTTGAATTTTCTGAAAAACTTGCTCTTGTCCAAATCTTCTAGGAAGGTTTTGGTATTTCCTCAGTAACATAAATAAAAAGCCAAATTACCAAGACAAAGCCACCGAGGAATGGCTTGGACGGTATCAGGCATTTGAAGGCATCAAAATTAATCAACTCCAATAGCTCAAGAATACTTCATACTTCTCTATATTTCTTTATTGGAATAATAACTGCAGATATATAGCAGGGAGCAGGGGTCTCATTTTGTTTGTCATTGGTTAACGTGTGTAATGATTTCTTTTCAGTAACTAACTATATGCGCTCCTAACCTATAGGAACATGTGAATTGCAAGAATCCACGCTCAATTGAATTTCCTCAAAAATTTGCTCTTGTCATACCTACTCTTCAAGGAAGGTTTTGGTATTTCCTCAGTTACATAATTCAAAAGCCAAATTACCAAAACAAAGCCACCGTGGAATGGTTAAGACGGTATCAGGTATTTGAAGGCATCACAATAATTAATCAACTCCAATAGCTCAAGAGAACTTTATACTTCTCTATATTTCTTTATATTGGAATAATAACTGCAGAGATACAGCAGGGAGCAGGGGTCTAATTTTGTTTGTCAATGGTTAACGTATATGATATGAATTCTTTTCGATAACTATAATTATGTGTTCCTAACGAAGGAAAATCTGAACTGCAAGAATCCGCGCTCAGTTGAATTTTCTGAAAAACTTGCTCTTGTCCAAATCTTCTAGGAAGGTTTTGGTATTTCCTCAGTAACATAATTCAAAAGCTAAATTACCAAGACAAAGCCACCGAGGAATGGCTAGGACGGTATCAGGCTTTTGAAGGCATCAAAGTTTATCAACTCCAATAGCTCAAGAGAACTTCATACTTCTCTATATTTCTTTATTGGAATAATAACTGCAGAGATATAGCAGGGAGCAGGGGTCTCATTTTGTTTGGCACTGATTAAAGTGAAAGATGGGTTTCCTCGCTTCTGATTATAGTCAGCAGTGCAGTTTTGAGCAAGGCGCGTTATACCCTTTGCGCCCGCGCGTGTCAAACAAAATAAAGGCCTTCTACGACAAAGCATCCGATCGGAATCCGACATAATGAAATACACGGAAATCAATATAAAGTTTCTCGTCGACATTGATTTGTATACTTCCGCAATAATCAAACGATCCATTGAGGACTGTGCGTTCTTCAACGACAAAATGACCTTTCGGCGTGACAATTCACTGAAACTTAGGATTAGCTTGCTTTGAGAAACTCGGAGAGAACTCCAAAACTGAGGCGGAGCTTTCAACATTATTTGTCGAGTGGTTTAGTCGCAGGTCGCTTCTAAGAACTCAAATTCAAGATTTTCGCATGAGAGGAACTTGCTTCAGAAGTTTAATGGTGAATGGAACGGAAACAATTTAATAATTTTCTTCGTTCAATTAAAAGGTGTTTACTTGTTAAGAGGGTCTAATCTATCTCGGGATAAAAATTAACCCTTTACTGCGCAATTTTTTTTTCGTTCGAAAACATGATTTTTCAATTGACTTTGACTCAAAACGAAAGGGAAAAATAGAGAAAAAATTCCTAGCATTAATTATTGCGCCCAAGAGATCTGCAACGTACTAAATTTAACATGGGCCAGTATATAGGGAGAAAATCAAGGTCAAACGGTTAAATATGTTTTCCAATGCTCAGATGACGCCCAACGTGGGGCCTTGCTTTTTCAGACTTCGGTGAAAAATTGAAACTTTTCCTCGATATGTGCCGGAGGGATGACAACGTGGACAAAAATGATATTTTATCTTTAAGAGTTCAAAATGGAGGAAATGTGTTTTGTGCCTCAGGGGAGCCATGGCGCAGTTAAGGGTTAAATAACTACTAAAAGGCTATTTGTTTTAGTTTTGTAAAATCAGTAAATAAAATGTAGCATCTGCTAATTTCACTCGTTATTTTTGGTAAAACTTCTGTTGATAATTTTACTATTTTAATTTTAAATTTTGCTTAAGTTTGATTAATTTTTCAATTTGGATTGTAATTTTTTTTAAATTTAAATCGTACATTTTTACAATCCAAAACATTGTGACTTTTACAATTCCCATGGCTGTCATGGCGTGACAGCTATACCAATTATGCCAAAGTTAAAATGTTTTGGATTTTAAAATTTACAATACAAATTATAAAAATAATACATTTCATGCAAAACTTACAATCTCAAAAGTGAAATTATTAATATCAGTTTTGTAGGTTTTAAAAAAAATAACTTGATTTTACAAATCTTTTTTTTTCCGTGTCCCGTTGGTTCGTTTTCTTCCCATTATATTGCAAATCAGGGTCTTAATATGTTATTATCAGTATACATATACCGATATACCTACGTGTTAAAAAACTTGCACGACGAAGTGCACGAACAGACCCATTCACGATGCTTCATAATTAGTTATCCGTATGTAAGTTGGGTAGATAAGCTCATTTTGCCCTTTAACACACAACGTGATGCCTCAATCAATTTGTTAGGGGGAAAAATTAGTAAAAAATTATCTTACGTAGATACAATAATTTATATTGAGCAATTTCAAAACAAAGGGACTAATTAATTGGTTTCAATAACTTCAGCTAGCTGACACTGAAAAACTGTGAAAGCATAATAAATAAGCTTTAATATCGACTAAAATATAAGGAACTTATTTTTTCAGAGACAGGGTACTATTTTCACTCTAGTATGTAGAAATAACATGTATATTCATCTATACTCTAAAAAACATGAGGCAAATATGTTAGCAGTGATTCGCTATTGAGTCGTTTTGCTAAGGGAACAATAAGGATTAATATTCTAAAGTTCCATTGCCACACCGTGAATCAAAGGATGGAATTTTCTGGACATAATCGACCGGGTATCCGGAAAAAGGGTACTTGTGAAAAAAAGAAAAAAAACGGATTTTCAGGAGAGATAAAAATTTATTAAAATAATAATTAAAAATTAAGGAGATCATTAGAAAGTATTTTTCATAAAATCTTCTCAGGCATCAAACACCGCAGAGAACTTTTCAAGCTGAGATAAGAAGGAGAAAAGTAGGGTTACAAAATTGTAAAAATGACTGTTGACATAATCACGAAGGACTGACAAAATAAAAACTACGGTTATTACGACAAAATGGACAAGAAAGAATGGAAATTAGAGAAGAAAACAAAATAAAGATAATAGAAAACTCATTTATATAACTGCATAATCAGGGATGTCGAGATCATTTTAACTCTCCCCTCTTTTCTCAACGAATTCAAGGGTTATGGCAACACCACAGCCTGGCAAGAACAATAATTATTTTACAACTCTGTGAACGCGCCATAATTTTTTTATTTTTATTTTATTTTTTATTTTATTTTTATTTCAAGCGCTAAAGGTGGAGATATTAAATTGTAGAGGAGGGAGAAAAATGTTTACCTTCTACTTCATCCTTAGGTGACGGTGAATCTCCCTTCAGAACTCCGTTTCCTTTGTCAACTTACTTTTAATTAAATGCCGCCTGTTATTGCGGCGAAGGTCTGCAAACTTTCCTCCCAGCAGTTATCTTTTAGTTCCTCGTTAAGTCTTGAAAAGAACCGAACTAAAGCCACGTCCTCGCAGTCATTTCATTGAGACAGGCCAGGGCAAAAAAAAAAAAAAAAAAAGAGGGGAGAAAAGTTGATTTAGGTACACATTAAACAAACTTTTGTAATTGGTCGGGGGGAAAATTATCTCCCGATTTAGTGTTTAATACTCGAGTCATAGTAGTAACACTCAATTTATTATTTCTCCTCCAATTCCGCCTCCCTCTCCTGTTATTTTTTTGAGCTCGGGAGAGAGAAAAACAGAGGGGATTGGCAATTGCAAATTTCCATTTTTCTTAAAAGTACTTTAACGACTTTCGTGATAGTTTGTTTTCTTCCGCAAATAATTGTTCTCAACATTAATTGATATAAAAGCCGTTGAGAACCAACCCCCCTCCCCCCTACTCCCATCCGACCACCCTAGTTTTTACATTTGCGGTTCTTTCGACGCGAATTTTCTTTCCGTTCGCTATAGGATTGTACCAGCGAAACAAGAGGAAACGATTGGGATTTCTCGCGAGTAAAACTTTTTCTCCCTTCCGGAAACTTGACAAGAAACTTGACTTTGCTTCACGACAGGGAATGGAGAGAGGTAGTGAGCAGTCGCTAGTGTAGGGACAATTTTTTCCTCACGATTCATCATTTATTTAATCGAGAAAACGGATAATATATACGACCTTAAATACCAACCGAATTGAATTCAATCGGTATGTTGCATACTTTTGCTACAGCGTTACGGAGGGTTGATTCTGGAGTAAAAACGAGTGAAAATCACATTGAGAGCATCATAAACACAGAATAATACAATCAGAAGGGAAACTAACCCCCATAAGAGCCAATGGAAACAAGATTTGGAATTTACTGGCACAAACTGGCAACTGTGCCTACTCACTTCTCAAGATGGCGGACATGCTTTTTCAGGCTATACAACCAATCACAACTCGGCCAGTTGCCGAAGATTGCCGAAGATACTCACTTTCGAACATGGCGGCCCGAAGTAAAGAATGTTTCAAAATGAATTAGAGTTTCCGTTCTGATTAGAGTATTCTGTGTCATAAAGACTCCCAATTTACTCATAAAACCACCAGGGACGCTTTAAGGCCTAGGATGGCGGTCGAACGGGCGAATCAAAACTGCATGCGTGCATAACGAGCACTAAAAGATGGCCGACGACAGCAATTTATAATGTTGGTTAGAATGTGAACAACAGAATGGGTCTGTTGCATACTTTTGCTACATCAATATAACTCATTGTTTCTAACGTAAAATTCTGCGAAAATGACGATGCGCACATTAAAAACTTTAAAAATCCACTCATTAATTCAGAAAATACCTTCCATTTCAAACAACCCGCGCTACACTAGACATTATACCACCGACTTATAACTTCATAGATGGAACCAGCTCGTTTAAGTAAACATGAACAGAACTTACAAACATTGGAATGTTTCGTTTAGATGCGTACATTTCTATATTATTTTGTAATCTTTGATAAACCGGAAAGACCAGACAGCAAATGCAGCCAATCGTTCATGTATTTAGAACGGAATTACATCATTTTGTAGTTACGATGTTGTTTACTTATGCACGGTGGTTCCGTCTATGTAGTAGTATACCGGTGCAAATAGTGTCTAGTGTAGCGCGGGCTGTTTGAAATTGAAGTGATTCCTGATTTAATGAGTGGATTTTGAACGTTTTTGATGTGCACATCATTTTTTTCGCCAAATTTTACATAAGAATCAAGGTTCTATTTTGTTGTAGCAAAAGTATGCAACAGACCCTTTACACAAGTAGCCCGAAAATTTAGAATATAAAAAAGAAAAAAACATCCGGATCAAAGCTAAAATATCGATTAAAATAAAAATACAAGTTGGAACTTGCAACACTGGAACAGTGTTAGCAAAGAGAGCATGAGTGTCGGCCGTAAATCATTGTAAGTGTGGAGTTCCATATTGATAGTACAAAACTGCGACAAAGTCAATCGCAACGCTGCATTTGTGTTTGTATAACAGTGATCGCTGTAAAAATAACTTGATAGGTCAAAGTGGGAATGAAAATTTACTTATAGCGTGTTGAAACAGTTGTTCACGAGGCGAGGTGAATACTGTGGTTTTGAAAATCGATTTCGATAGTGATAGTTCCTTTAAAATCGGATGACGCAATACCAATCCTAGCAAGCCGTAAAGTCTAGTTTAGTTATTTGGGACTTTTTTAGATTTCTCTCGCCTGAACCAAAGTCATCAGGAAGGAAATTCTTAATACCAATCCTAGCAAGCCGGAAAGTCTAGTCTAGTTATTTGGGACTTCTATAGAATTTTCCTCGCTTGAACCAAAGTCATCACGATGGAAATTCTTCGTCTTTATGGTTTCAGCTCTTTTTGTCTCAGATTAAAAAAAGAATGTTAATATTGATCAAATGTCATCCGACACTCATCAAGGCCCTTAAGGAACGTAATATGAACTTGAAAAAAGCTCATTCGATTTTTAAGGGAGCTTAAACGGTCCATGAGAGACGAAATTCGCGGATACAGAGTATCCACAGCTTATTTCAATGTTCGATCTGACAAGACCGTGCGCCTTTGAAAAATCGATATCTCGATAGTGAATCGATGTATTGCAATTCGGTTTGCACCGGTCGAAAGCGCTTGCTTGTGACTGACAACCTCGAAAATTTCAGATCCATCCGAGTTTTTTTAATGACCTTACAGGACCTCTCGCGGCCGCAGTTAGACATTTCTTGTCAGAGTTACGCTGAAACGGGGAGTAGTTCCCCCCCTAAGATGATATTTTTTGGCTCGAAACTGCATTGGGCCCTATCGGGACATCATTGGGACCCGAAAAAAAGCGGAACCGATATAATACGGCACACGACTGGTTCGTGAGAGACGAAATTCGCCTTTTTCCAGCCTCCAGCGCCCCTCTAAGGTCGATCTGACAAGACCGCGCGCCTTTGAAAAATCGATATCTCGAGAACGAATCGATGGATTGCGCACTGCGGTTTGGATTGGGCGGTAGCTTCAGCTTTTAGATAATTCTTGAAAAAAATTCAGATCCATCCAAGTTTTTAAACGGATCTTATGGGACCTCCCGCGGCCGCAGTTAGACATTGTACGTGAGACTTACGCTGGAGTTGGGGCCACGCCCCCCCCCGATATAGACTTTATCGGTCCGACATTTGTCAGGGCCCTTAATGAACTTCATGTGAACTCAAAAAACTCACATATGACTTCTCACGGCGCATGCTAGGTCCATGAGAGTCGAAATTCGCGGATTTTAGAGAATCTTAGATTTCTGACCCTATACCGCGCGCCTTTGAAAAATCGATATCTCGAGAGTAAATCGATGTATCGCAATTCGGTTTGGACCGATCAAAAGAGTAAGCTTACCGGTACTCGCCGTTAAAATTTTGGATCCATCTGATTTCATTTTGAGACCTTACTTGAGTTACTTGGACCCCAGTTGGAATTATTTTTTCGGAGTTACGCTGGCAAGGGGGTCGCTCCCTCTCTTGAAAAAATGTGGAGGGGGCCCTTTGCTGGGGCATACATTCTATTTTTCACTTTTTTTTTTTTTTTTTTTTTTTTTTTTCAATTTTATATTTGTGTCTAATCTAAGTTGGGGGAGGAGGAGGAGAGTACCTGCAAGTCAACCGGCAATTTACTTTTGATAGTGGCTGCGGGTCGAGGGTGCGGATTGCGGACTTTTAACTTGTTGTGGGGTTTACAGGGTGGCCGTGTCTAAACTTATGAGAAAAGAAGGCAACCACAGACCGGAAGAACGTTCAATTTCTGGTTCAGAGACCATGGACAAAGACATGGGCACCCGCAAAACAATTGCCCGGAGGGGCAACTTTTTGAATGTCAATGGAAGGTCTAGGGGACACCACCTAGAGACGGGCAAGTCTAGAGAACCCCCCCCCCCCCCCACTTCCGCCCAAAATAGAAAATAAATCAATTATCCTTCCAAATGGTAGAAATTGTAAGTGATTGTAGCATGTAGTTGTATCAAAAGTAATTCTATTTTTGACGTGTTTGATATTATGAATAAAGTGACAGCATCAGATGATAGAAATAGTAAAAAGCTAAGTACAACTATTCCTTCTTTATTTTCATTGTCCTGATGAATTCTAAGAGTTAACCTATTTAAATTAACAAAACCAAAACTCTTGCCTATACATTCTCTAATCATGTAATTATCGACCAGAGGATTCTGAATTTTCAAGGAAGTTCGCAAAATTCTCGTTGCCAACGGTAGTTGCCAATGTAGACACGTTCATACTAGTAGATTTTAAAACTTCTTTCGGCGAGGGAGATGACGGGTGGGAAGTATGATGTCGTCTGAATCAGGAGGGGGTGGGGTAAAAATCAGGGGGAGGTCTAGATCTGGGGGGGAGAGGAATCCTGAAACTGGGGGGCGAGCTGTATAGTGGCAAGGGGTGGTTGGGCACCACTGCTTAGGGGGGGGGCTACTTCCCGCCCTGCCCCCCCCCCCTAAATTACGCCCTAATTAAAATTGTAAAGTAAACTAAGAATAAAGTTTGTTAACTCTTACTCCTTTCGTTATTATTTCATCTTCGAATGTTCCGATTCTTTTTTATTGTAAAGTTTTGATTTTTCTGAATTAGGGGGGGGGGGGCGCCGCGCCGCCCCTCGGGGAGCGCCCATTGACAGATAAGGGAGAAAGGTAAGTGTGGGAAAGCGCACGGGAATCCGGCGTAGTGTGCCGCAAAAATTACTACCAATGGCGGATCCAGAAAATTCTTTTAGGGGGGGGGGGGGCTTCACGCCTATGAATTTTCAAATTTGCAGGGAGGAATTTATGGGATTTTTTCTGTTGAAAAAAGGCAAAGGCTACCGTGAGTTGGGGGGGGGGGCGTGCCTTTCCCGAATCCGCCGCTGATTACCATGTAACACTGGGCCACGATGACCGATGTCGCATAAAACCAGGTAGAAGACCCGTGGCGGGCGTGGCATCCGTGATGGCTGTGAAATTGGGATGAAGTAGATGGACACACATCATTCATGCAATCTGCACAACGCGGCAAGCAACTGTTGTAGGCGTAGGTGCAGTAGTTCGTGGGGAGGGCAAAGGGGACGGGAGGTCGTCGCAAAACCATGGACGAAGATATAACTAAGGACTGCCGACTGTTGTTAGTCCTGTTTTGCTCTCGACCCCAGCGCTCCAAGCAGCGGTCAGCTGAACTACTCTTTCAAGTGAGCGATCCTGGCGATGTGTCCATGCTCACATGCTGTGCTACTGCTAAAACCGTTGTTGGAGTTGGTCTGTTATGGCATGGCTGTCAACTGTTGTCGGCGACCCAAGAGGATCAGATAACTCAGTATCTCAATGGAAGATCGAAAGCAAGGGAAATTCAGAATCAACTTTGGACAAGGTAACAGAAATCATCAGCAAATTAAAAGAGTCGCCTGATCTCTACTAATAAAACAAATGTCTATGTACTCTTTCTTGTTTGATTCCGTTTTGAGGTTAACTGTGATGTATAGTATTTCAGTCCTTGATTAATCATTTTCGACAATTCAGGAATCTTTCAAGAAATACTCCAGACGTTTGCTTTTTAGCGGATTTTGCTTCCTTTTAATTCGCTGATCATTTGTTCCCTTCGTTCAATCGTGATTCAAATTACCTACACGGTATACATTTGCGGGAAGGCATGCGAGAAAGGGAGCCGGAGCGGCCACCGCTGCAGCGGTTCGCTTTTAGTTGACCCTTACTGCTGCTTGGAGCGCTGCGGTCGCGCTCGAAAACCCGCTAACAGGTTTTAACACGGGCGGAGATAGGAAGTCGGCAGTCCTTAGTTATATCTTCGTCCATGGCTCGGAATGGTCTTAAAATTTTCCTTAGGATTTGATCTAGAACGCAACGTTCTTACATTTTCGAAAAGTTAACTCTAGCTCTCGCAATTAACGATTAAAGGCGGAAAAAGCATGGTTTCTGGACCGCGGAACAGTGGCGTTATCTAGCGGATGAGAATCTTACTACAGGTCGCTGAGGATTCACCTTAAAACGCAACGCCGATCGCGTTCCCCAAACGAACTCTTTTAGCGGACCGAAACATCAACAATAACAGGATTGGAAATTTGAAATCATCTAAATGCATTTTAAATCGCAGAATACACGAAACATGGACACAATCCTCTGATATAAAACCCCAATATCTCATACAGAAAATTTCGTTGAAGTCTGATCCAAATTAGTAACGTAATTACATTCCCAAAAATGCTTAACCTCAATCTTGGCCAAAAACTCCCGCCACAAAGAAAAAGCGACAAATTGGGAGGACACCGGATTGGCGGAATCACATGGGTCAATCGGTCCTCGAGGACCCGTTCTCGATACTGAAACCAAGCGATCCCCCGAGCGGACCCCCGAACCATGCCGTTCCTATAAGAAAAGCATTATTGACCTTGTAGAAACGATTTCAATAGAGCATGACACTCATGCTCTAAAAAGGATCGTGGGACGTTTCGAGGCTCAAACGTTCAGTGGCTGAGGAAGAGTGCCGTTTGAGCATCGAAACGTCCCTTGATCATTTTATATTATTTTAATCGATATTTTAGCTTGGATCCTGTTTTGTTCTTTATTGTATTAGAAAGTGCACAAACGCCTTACTTCCTAGGAGTACTCACATCTTGCGTCATTTTGTGTGTTTTTTCGGTAAATTTTACTTCCTCCTTATTGATTATGATTATTTGTGGTTAATATTTCACGTTTTGTGTCGATTTGCCCGAATTCTCGGAAGGAAACACAGGGAAGTGCTGACTTTGTCGAATGCCTTTGTCAGCCAACAGTGCTGATTATGGTGCATGCATGCAGAGTTGATGAGCCCGCTTGATCGCCATTTTAGTCTTTCCTTAAAACGTATTTTTGGGTTTATGAATGGATTTTGAAACTTTCTGATGCTCTCAATGTAATTTTCACGCGATTTTACACCAGAACCAACCCTTCATAAAGCTGTAGCAAAGATATGCAACAACACATTTTCAATTCAAACGCAGTGATAAAGTATTTATAGCGGCTTCGAAAACTGCATTTTTACACAATAGCTCAAAAAGTCTTTTATCTGAACCCGCATTTACTGGCGTCCAAAAATAATACGCCAATAACTCTGGCGAAGGACCTTCCAGACCCCAATTATTTTCGCTGATAATTTTGGTCCGATTTCTCTCTTTTTCGGTGAAAAATCATATAGGTGGCTCATTCAACAGCAATTGGTATAAATCTGTGATTTACTTCACAGATTTCTGAACATTGGCCGTAAAAGACTCTAAGTTGATTGAGAGTAAAATTCAGCTGATTTAAATGGACAGGCACCGCATCAACTAAGTCCCTAAGGGAATAAAACTCAGAAATTTTTTTTCTTATACAGGCGGGTGTTAAAAAACTGTTCCCGAATATTTCAGGGGCGGATTCTGCAGATCAAAATAAGACCCTTTTACCTCATAAACATGTGTCCAAAAATGCCCCTCTTTTGAGCTACAGCCCTCCAAATTTAAAAAAAAAACGGTTTTTTGGAATAGCGACCTCTATTATGAGCCAAACGTCCTAAAAATTGGAGTCGCGTGGTAATTTTACGAGGAGAATTTTTTATTGACCTCGAGAAATTCAGAAGTTGAGTCTGACTGTACTTTTCACGCAATCTCGTACCTTTAAGGGCACGAATTTTATGTTACGGATTAGATATTTGAAGAATAATTACCGAAATCAGATGCAAAACCCTTAGAAAGATTTTTGGTCCTCTTTATTTCTTCCAATAAGACGAGATTTAGGCGAGATGATCGCTGCACAGTGTGAAAAAGTCAGCGCTTTTACCGTAGCGGCCGGCCGGAAGAAGCAGCGGAGAGGCGGGTTGCATACTCACTGCCGTTTTTCATGGTAAAAACGCTGACTTTTCCACACTGTGCAGCGATTATCTCGCTTAAGCGTGTCGTATCGAAAGAAACAAAGAGGACCAAAAATCTTTCTAAGGGTTTTGCGCATCTGATTTTGGTAATTATTCTTCAAATTTTTAATCCGTAACATAAAATTCGTGCCGTTAAAGGTACAAGATTGAGTGAACAGTACAGTCAGACTCAATTTCTGAATTTCTCGACGTCATTTATGGATTTTACACGTAAAATTACCATGGGGCACCAATTTTTAGGACATTTGGTTCATAATAGAGGTCGCTATTCCAAAAAAACCGTAAATTTTTTAAAACTTTGGGGGGCTGTAGCTCAAAAGGGGGGCAGTTTTGGACACAAGTTTATAGGGGTAAAGGTCTTATTTTGACCTGTAAAATCCGCCCCTGAAATATTTGGGAACAGTTTTTCAACACCCTGTATAATGGCCAGCTACGTCGTTATTTGATATAAATATGCCTCACCTACAATCTTAGTTATATTCGCTCTTTTTGACTCGTACAACTATCTCCAGCTTCAATCTGATATATTTTTACACAAACAGATCATTCGGACGAATCGATTTTCACAATCAGAGGAGAAAGATCCAGATTCATGCAAACATATCTCCGACTCTCACCCTATCGCGCCAGATTCTCTCACCAAGACGCAAACATTGAGCCGCACTTTGAGAGGGATGGATGAGAGGGAGAGCTGAGGGGAAGGAAGGACGGAACAGGGACGACGAGTGGGGGGGGGGTAAGGAGGAGGCGTGTTATATCAGTGAAGCGTCGGGGTAATTTTCTCCGGCTAAAAATCGTCTGGTCATTAATTTGTTGCTGTCCCTTCTCTTTTTGTTTCTCCATCTAATCACTTCGATGCCAATCCCCCTTTTTTTCCTTCACCCCCCCGCCCCCGCCCCCACCCCCACTCACCGCACTCACCCTATGACCACCGTCCCCTTTCACAACGTCCAGTACACTCGAGTACATTACAGCGGATTTATCTTGGCAGACCTGAAAACCGTTTCCCCAACCTCGTTGTCAAACCGAGCTATTTTCACACCACCGCCACCGATTGGATCCAAATTTTTCGGTGAGAGGAAACTCAACGCGGTTGCCCCATTAATAAAGGTGAGAGCAGTTAGGCCGATGCCTCAAGCATTGAAAGGCCAAAACATCTCCAGTTTTTGTCGCTCGGAAGCCTAAAAAACACAATTTTTTGGTAGTGAATTTTCTTTGATTTTTGGTTTTAAAATTTCAATGATTTTTCACAATGTTTTTAAGCTTTCGGGGAAAAGTTGCTTTGGAAATGGACTGTATTAATTTGCTTTGGTTGCCTCTATCGTATTATAATTTTTTTTTTTTTTTTTTTTTTATTATTATTAAAAACTCAAATAATTACCCAGAAAAGTGCATGATATCAGTAAAAAAATGCATTAATGTTGTCGATTCAGGTTTGTTTACTCCTTTCAAGAGATTTGAATTTGTTGATTCGTTCGTTAAGAAAGCAACGATCTTTATTTTATTTGCACTCTAATACGGCAACTCTGCATTATATCGATGGGGTATTTTCATTTTAGATGGTTTGGCCTTTAGAATCACAGAAGCATCTGTTAGGCTCAAAACATCGAACGGAAAGTGAAACGTATTCCTGACGCATCTATAGAAAGGTTTTGGACAGCAAGGTTTGCATTCAATCACCTGGGGGGGGGGGGTGTTCCGATCTGAAGTTGAAGAATCTTTGAAATCAAAAGATAGACCTGGTGACTGGGCCGATTAATGTGGTAAATACACAAGTCACCCTTTTAAATAGAGTACTATACGAGTAGTGTGTACTTAATTAGAATGAAACGCTTTTTACCGAGATTTGATGAACATTCCTGCACGCAGTTCGTATTTTACTTTATTGATGGCTCTAGAGCATCGTACTATAAACTGAGTTCGAAATGAAGCGGCCAAAAAATCAGTAAAAGAAGTAATCAAAAATTGTCGTTTCCCACCTTCTCAGCTTAATTTAAAACTTGTCATCTATGTTTCTAGGTTTAAATTACTTGAAACAAGTGTGCTCTGCAATTAAACTAGTCTTGAAAGTTTATAGAAATGATGAATTGATGAGAATTGTACTTTCTGGTTTTTCGACTCATTTGACGATCTCAGACCATAGTTGCATTTATCTTTCAACCTAACCCTACATTTTGAAGGGTTTTTGACCTCCTTCCCCCCTCTTTAGTACCTTCGTTGGTCAAATATTTAGGACTCACAAGGGTTGAGTTTTATACAGACACCTGAGAGTATTATATGCTCGCTCGTTGTTTAAAGAGTGATCCATTCTCAAGTTTTGAGCCTGAGTCTCTGACGAGTAATAATGAATGCAAAGGATATTTAACGGAAAATAATATAGAGGGCAAAAAAGGATACGATGGTTTATGCGCATGAAGCTCATAGTTCTGATTTACTTTCTCCCGCTGTCTTTTGCTCAGGGAAATAGAGCCAACAAGTTCGAAATTTCCGCAACGTTTTCGGGGCTTTAACTTTCAGAGGAGTGTCGCCTAGCTCAAAAGTTTCGAAGTTGAATTAGTCAAGCACCTGAGTCAAATTAATCGACGCCTTGGAATTTTTAAAAGCGCAAAAGAATTCCTCTCATCGCTGCATTTTTTTTTTCCCCCATTAAAAGAAATCTGATAATCTTCATTGAAGGTATATTTCTATGATTTCATACATTCTAATCTTTTTATGAATTAGTTGATTAATAGAGAAACGACGGTGTTTTGTTGTTCGAAAACTGCAAGAAATTTCATACCTTGGATGGAAGTTCACCCACGAATTCTTGAAAATATTTTTAAAGTGTATCAACGAAACCTACAACACTTATCAACTTTTACAAAACTTCGGGAGGGGAGGAGTGTCATTTTTGACCTCAGGAATATATTTCTGTCATCAAAACGGGGAAACATTTGTGATTAAATAGATATCAATTTTTGAAGGAGAATTTTCCAGATAATATTTCACCTTGAATCGAATTGAATATGTCTCAACTCTTCTTCGTTCACTGAACTCACAATTTTAAGGAAACAAATATATTTGAAGCATACCTGAGAAGTCATTTACCATGAATTAAACTTCTAAAATCAATGTTGATTTAAACTCATTTCATACCTGCAACAAAAGAATTAAACCAGATAACATTAAAATTAAGTGGTATTATTATGGAAAACTTTAATATTTAAAGCATGTATATCTGTTGAAAAAAAAAAAAAAAAAAAAAAAAAAAAAAAAACAAGCAGGGAAAATTCCAACACGCAGGTGTTGGAAAAGCGTGCCACTAAAGTCTGAACAGTTTCAATGTTTTTGCTAGTAATGATATTTAGACACCATTCATCAGAAAAGAACCAAGTGACATGGAGCTGATCTCGAGAAAATTGAGTCCAAAGTTGAAGAGCTAGCATTTAAACAATAAGCTTGGAATTACTAACGTTATGATTTCATTCAATTACAGTGTTTTGTTTTTGCATTTTAACACCGGCAAAGTGGAATTTCCCATGCACGAGAGGTATTTAATTTTTAGCGTTTAAAGTGACTTCGTTTTTTTTTTTTTTTTTTTTTTTTTTTTTTTTTTTTTTTTTTTTTTTAGCATAATCACGAAAAAGGAATCTCTAAAAGAAACCAAGAGGCAGTTGGTTCACACTTTTGTTTATTAAGTCAGTTCCAAATTATATAAAAGGAACCAAGTTGGAGTTTTTTTTACGTGACTCAGATTAAGGTTACCCCAAAGTTTTCATTTGATTGCATCATACGGACAATGACATCAACGAAGCTCATCAGCTCCACTTTTACCGAGAATTTCGACGGGAAAAAATTTTTTATTAGAAAAAGCACTTGTTGCTTCGAGATTCAGTATTGCTACCCCCAACAACCAATAACTCAGTTTTACAAAAAAATGTCACTTGGTTCTCTTGTGACAAATGCTGCCCAAATGGAGCTTGTTTGGTGACAAATGATAAAAAAAAAAAAATTTAGATCAGATGTATCTAGGGAAAAAATGTGTCAAAGGAGTTTTTTTTTTTTCAAAACTTTGGAGGGGTCTAGCTCAGAAGAGAAACATTTGCAAACTTTGGAGGGGTCTAGCTCAGAAGAGAAACATTTGCAGCACATTTTTATACAAAAAAATAAAATCTTATAGTTGACTCCAAAGATACACTCCATTAGCCCCCCAGAATTTTCCATCATCTCCAAAAAAAATGTGTCCAGCAAAAATCCGAACCTGGGTGCGGCGAGTGGGTAGGGGTTAGGACCACTGTACGTACGATCTAAAGAAAAACCCCTCCGAATATTCCACCATCTCAAAAAAAAATTTGTCCAGCAAAAGTTCGGGTCCTAACCTATGCGCGGCGAGGGGGGGGGAGAGAACCACTACGGACAATCTTACAGAACAAACCCTTAGAATTTTCCACCATTCCAAGAAAAATTTGTCGAACAAAAGTTCGGGTGCGAACCTGTGTGCGGTGAGGGGGGAGGACCACTTCGAGCAATCATAGAACAAACCATTCGAATTTTCCACCATCTTAAAAAATTGTCCAGCAAAAGTTCAAGTTCGAACCTGTGTGCGGCGATTGGGTGGGGAGGGTGGCATGACCACCTTCAAATTTTCCACAATCTCAAATAACATTTGTCCAGAAAATGTTTGGGTCCGAACCTGTGTGCGGCAATTGGGGGGGGTGGGGGTTAAGCCACTACGAACAATTTTAAAAACCAACCCTTCAAATTTTTCAACCATCTCAAAAAAATTGTCCGGCAAAAGTTCAAGTTCGAACCTGTGTGCGGCGGGTAGGTGGGGGACCACTACGGACAATCTTAAAACAAACCCTTCGAATTTCCCGCTAGCTCAAAAAAATGTGTCCAGAAAAAGTTCAATTTTGAGCCTGTGTGCGGCGAGTGGGGGGGTAGGACCACTACGGACAATCTTAGAACAGTCCCTTCGAATTTTCCACCATCTAAAAAAAAATTGTCCAGAAAATTTTCAGGTCCGAACCTGTGTGCGGCGATTGCGGGGGGGGGGGTGGTAAGACCACGACGGACAATCTTATAACAATAATTCCTTCGAATTTTCCACCATCTTAAAAAATGTGTCCAGCAAAAGTTCGGGTCCGAACCTGTGTGCGGCGAGTGGGGGGGAGGGGGTTAGAACCACTACGGACAATCTTAAAACAAACCCTTCGAATTTCCCACCAACTCAAAAAAAAATTGTCCCGCAAAAATTTGGGTCCGAGCCTGGGTGCGACGAAAAAAATCAATACTAGTGGAATATAGGTTGGCACGAATGACTTAGGTTGCTAGACCTGTATAGAATTCCCGTTCAAAGGAATTCGAGTTTGACGCTTAATATTTTAATGAAATTAACAGGAATACCAAAACTTTTACAATTTTAAGAAAATAGACGCCGAGACCTCCTGGATCGCAGCAATAACTTAACAATTAATGAAACCAGTTTTAAGAAAAAGGTTTTAATTTTTTCAAACCTTTCCCGCCAAGGTGTGGCCATAAGCAAGACATGCAACACATATATTAGATATGAAAACGAAAACAAAAAGCGTACCGTATATAAAATATACGGCACGCTTAAAAAACCAAACGCAAAAGGGTATCGCAGCTATACCGCACGGTTAAAAGAGAGCGTTGGAACTGAACGAGCTTTATTGCGTAACTCAAATCAAGAACAAAGTCACAATATGAAGTTCCTTCAAATCGCAAGTTATGCAATACCAATACCAGCATGTCGGAAAAGTTACATACCCCAATTTACAAATGGCACGAATGTCGAATATCCGAACATTAACTGCCAGTAGAGTCTCTTATTGATGGAATATTGTACAGTGAGTACCGACACGGCGATTCGTGCATTTGAGAGGAGTCGACCACGTGAGAGCATTCGAAGGTTAATTTCGACTGTTGGCCTGTGTTGGACAAATGGATTTGCCGGCATTCCGGTCCCTTCCAACACGTTTCTCATCGACTCTATTTTGTGGGGCTTTCAATGAAAGTAAAATTACTATCTCGTTATTGTTTATTGAGATTACTCTATGGTGAATATATTACGTTTGTGTCGATTTGCTGGTATTCTGAATAGGAAACGCCTCGCCGGGCGAGTACCTCTTTGTCGACTGCAGTCGTCAGGGATTTTTCTGCTCGTGGTGCATGTGTGCAGGGTTTATTCGCTCTTTCAACCACCCTTTTAAAGCTTTCCTTAAAATGCTTTTTGTAGGTTTATGAGTAGGTTTTGAGACTATGTTTGATGCTCTCAACGTGATTTTCATGCGGTTTTATACCCAAAATAATCAAACCTCCGTAACGCTATAGAAAAAGTATGCAACAGACTCATTGGCAGTTTGCCGATAAATTTGATGAGTCAGTGGAGTTTTGATGATTATCTGTTTCCGATTCACGATGCATCAATATGCATTCGTTTCATTTGTTTGCAGCAGGTCCCTTCTTTCGGTAACATTCTTACAGTACTGGAAACGTATTGACTATGAAGAGACTCCACGATAATCTGACTGAAATCTGAAGGGAAAAAAGGATGGAAGGGTGGGGGGGGGGGTTTAGAGAGAGATAAAATCTGGATCGAGAGAATCAAATAAAAATGTGAAGGTGATGCTCTCTCCGCTCTCTTCGTCTGTAGATGTGCACGTGGTGTCTTGAATCTACATGAATAAGCGAACCACTCGCGCGGGGCCCCGATATTCACCGCGTATACCAAGAAAAAGATTTCCCCACACCAAGAGCACCTGCTTGCAGTTAGAGAATGGCCCTTTTTGCCATGTTTCTGAAGTAGTTTTTTTTCTCGTTTTTGTCTATTTTTGTTCATCCTGTCCAGTGGCGTACCGGAAAATTTGGGGGCCCCCCCGCGAACCTTCAGTCGGGGGCCCCCGTATATTTTTACACAGTGAATGGATGGTCTATAAAGACACCCCCCATCTAGAGGGGGCTCGGGGTCCCCCCCTGAAATTTTTTGGAAATTGAGTGCTCTCGAGATGTTTTTTCACGCAGTTTAGCTGTAAAATTCCATTTCTCTCCCAAGAAATAAAAGAGCTGAATTGTTGTTTGACAGCCTTATAATATCCTTAAATAGCACAGAAAAAGCATCGCCAATTTACCCCATTTAACGGGGGAACAAAGCAGCTGTTTTTTCTTTAATATTACACTTATTTATTTCCTAGTCCATCTTTATCTTCATTCTTCCAAAGTTCTATTTTTTCAAATAAAGGGTCAGATGTATTCATGGGGCCTTAATTGGGGGCCTCTTGGGTCGCCCCCCCCCCCGCGCCGCGGGAGCAGCGGGGGCCCCGGTACGCCACTGCTCCTGTCGATCATTCGATCAAAAGAGACCACGAATTCATCATTAGCCCCTCACCTGCGGTGGCTGAATTTTTTTTAGGACTAACAAAATAGTCCCTAGAGTCGTGGTTAATACATGAGTTGCAAAGGATGTCTCAAAAGTATCAAGACCGATTCTCTACCCAAGTATAAGCTGTCCCCAAAAAAGATTGGATTGCGACAACTTGTTTGAATGAAAAAATTAGCTTCTTACTGCTCCTTAACTAATTAGGTTGCTCTGTCTGAGGATGGAAAGCTGACGTTTTCATGAAAACCATAGAATTTTCAAATCCAATCTTTTCTGGGACAAGCTTTTAAAAAAAAGGACCGAAAACGCAAGGTTTCA
The DNA here is from genome assembly GCA_011764245.1 of Trialeurodes vaporariorum. NCBI lineage: Eukaryota > Metazoa > Arthropoda > Insecta > Hemiptera > Aleyrodidae > Trialeurodes > Trialeurodes vaporariorum. The sequence continues at coordinate 25,096,816 of VMOF01000001.1, read as the reverse complement.
ACAAGACTTTTCGCCGGGAAAACGATCAAAATTTGGGAAACATATTTTTTTCGTAACCGGAACTTTTACGGGCGGTTATCTTCGGTAAAACG